>JAMFTG010001680.1:40000-42500 GCA_023974075.1 Chaenocephalus aceratus
CGCTGTAAGACGGGAGTGTGTTTGCATCCGGACGCTCTCGCAGACGGACTGATCGACTGTCTGGACGGCGAGGATGAATCAGAGAAGTTCGCATTCAAAAGTGAGAAAGGATTTAAACCAACAGTCTTTTCATGCATGGCTTCCTGCAGTAATTGTGTCTAAACTCTCTAAGTGTGTAATGTGAAATGTGTTTTTCTTTACAGAAGAAGAACCAGAACCAGAGTTCCCGCATCTCCGGAAGTTAGGTATAACTGTTCCTGAAGTGAAGGACGATGAAATGTGTTTCATTAAACTAGAACCGCCAGAGATGTTTTATACCTAGAACCGCCACCGGGGTCAAATTGACCCAGCATTAGAATGCGTTGATTTTCAAAGTAAAAGTATTGCTTTAAAATAAAAATGGTCCTGTCGTATTGGTATTTTGACAAGCAATTTTGTTAAATTGTTTCGTTTATTAACGGCACAACATAACGTTTCATGAGGCGGTTGTCGTTGTTGGGTGAAAAGCAAACAGCTGTTTGCTGCGGAGCGCGAGCAGCAGTCTCCCATGAGCGGGAGCGCGCTCCTTCGATATCAATCTATCTCTCTCTCAATCTATCTCTCAATCTATAAAGGAACTGCAGTAGACAAAAGGCGTTGCTATAGCAACACGTCATGTTTGTTTACACGCAAAATCAATAGCGCGAAAAGGGGTGGGGTCAATATGACCCGCTTGGCGGAAATAGGTATAAATGGCAATTCTTTTGCCGATTTCTTCAATCTGACTTCATATTGATAATTGTTAACAACATAGGGTGCTACATAACACACTTTCAGGAAAAGTCACGGACTGGGAGACTTTAATATTTTATTGAAAAAAAGTTACATCCAATAAAAAACAGCTCTGGGTCATATTGACCCGATTGGCGGTTCTAGTGTTAACAACTGCTGTTGTTGTTGTAAAAATAACTTCTATTCTATGTTTTCAGTTTCCAGCAAAGAAAGGTACTCTCCCAAAGAAGGTATGTACCCTAAACATCGATACTCACAACATAGTAATATCAGAAGTAGTCAGTAAATGTTTTTTTCCACTGTGATCAAAGTCAAAAGTCAACTTTATTGTCAATCTTTCAGTTTGTTTGTACAGAGGGATCGAAATACCGTTTCCCACAATCCCGAAAGCAAAAACAAAGATATATAAAAATATGTATCCAAAAATGTATTTCCTATATATACACAATCAACAGAAACATTTGTACATATTAAGACATAGATAAAAGCACAACAATCAATATAAACAACAGGAATGTACATCAGTGCCCGTCCAGAGCAGCTGCTGAGTCCTCCTAATATCATGAGGGCTGGAAGCATATTGAAGTCACTGTGCATGTTCTCTGCAGAAATGAGGGCGGGCCGGGCGCATCTGGAGTCTCAGCTGTACTGCGGGATCGCCAACTCCACCACGGTGGACGAAGATGAGGTGGACGTGCGAGAAAGAGCCGCCCGAGTGAAGAGGGTGGTGGGGGGGGGTCCCTGCAAAACCAGTGAGATACAGACGGACCTGTTCTATCACCTGTACATCTGTGTATTTGATGAGATAATAAGATCTGCGTGGCAGCAGCATAATAAGACAAGGCATTGCACATTAGAGAAATGAAAAGACTAGAAATAAGTAAACCAAAATGTAAACATCTCAAATAGAAATAAAATAGCATCAAAAAAGTAGAAAATATACATGTTGAAATACAGATAACAGTGCACATATGTAGAAATTAAAGAGTAGACATAAAGAATTGAAACATCTCAAAACAGAATTAAAGCAGCAATAAAAAGAACATATTCAGCAGGCCGTGAAGATAAAGAATCTACAAACTATAACAATAATAAAACATTGCATTACTTTCATGAGAAAAGAAAGGATTGGACAGACTTTTGTGAATCTCAGAATACGTAAACCCAACAGCACGGAAGAAAACAAGATTAAGATTAATTTAGCACGTGTTTCCTTGTGAAGGAAATTCTTGAGAGAAACTGATAAATGATTTATGGTTAAAGTTTGTCTTTGCTTATGTTTAATAAAGTAATAAAGAAAGTCAATATACAATTTAACTTCATCCTCAGAGGATAAAGAAGTTCTTCTTACAGTCTCTCTGTATATTCATGAGAGGAAACAGCTGGTTCTCCATCCCATCATTAAACCGTTAAACCCCAAGGACACAAAGTTATGGGTACTTTTTACATTTCAAAGCCTCTTTACTTTTACGTGAGTAAAGAAGTTTAGTCAGTACTTCTACTTTCACCAGAGTATTTTTAAACACGAGTATCTGTACTTCTACTTGAGTAAAGGATGTGTGTCTTCTGCCATCTCTGACTTTATGATGATCTGACACGACATCTTGTAGTCTTAACATAAATCTCTGTGTGTTTTCAGACTCAGATCCAGTGGCAGATCGCTCTGGTCGACAGAGGGAAGATCGACTGTGGAGGCGCGTACATCGGAGGATGCTGGGTGATCACTGCC
>JAMFTG010001680.1:47500-57721 GCA_023974075.1 Chaenocephalus aceratus
AATTTGTGCATTCATAGCATTGTTTCTTATCTTAATATAACTGTATGTGTATGCACTCAAATGCACGGGGTGTTATAAAATAAAATGTTACAAAAGGAGCAATTCCAATATTTAACAAAAAAAGCTCCAGGATACAAACTTAGAAAATGTATATTTTTTATTTCTGATTGTCGTGAAAAAGACAGCAGCATAACAACATTTAAAAAAACAAATAAGTACAAAAATATGCAAAAATAACATTTAATAGGCGCGTTCACACCGCAGTACTTTTCCCACTTTAGTTCCGATTTAGTTCTGAAGAGTTGCGTTCACACCTTTATATATACAGTCTATGGTCCACACCAAAAAGAGCCGGAACTAAAATTAGTTCATGAGAACCTTTTCACCCCCTTTTCCATCCCTGCTAGAGAGCAGGGGCTTTCGTGGGAGAAAAAGGTTCCTATGTCTGATTGGCTGGGCGGATTGCAAACCACGCCCCGTAAAACTCCCAAAAGGTTTTGTGAAGCCGCCATTTTATTATCCTCGCATTAGCATTATTAGCATTAGCCCAGCGCAGAAACGCAGAGAGACTAACTTATGGCAACACAAAAGAAAACATGGGAGCGGTGGAGATGAGGAGGTGTCGGCGTTCTGGCGATTTACTCGGAAGGCTTCAGTAGAAGCTGCTGGGAGTCCCAGCAGCTTCTACTGAAGCCTTCCCCAACTCCGGGGACTTCCGGCCGGGGACTTTGGGCGGCAGCATACACCGTGAAGTGGTTTGCGGCCTGCCAGTAAACCCAAAGCAGAAGAAGAAGAAGTGACGTCAGCGGCTTCATTTGCCTAATCCACCCCCAGGGATTTATTCCGGTGTGAACGCGATCTGTACTTAGTTCATGAGAACTAAAGAGTTCTCATGAACTAAGTTCGCATGAACCTTTGTGGGAAAAGTACTGCGGTGTGAAAGCGCCTATTGTCAGTATATTTTTAGGCAGTCCTCTCTGGCTTCCGTCGGATGGCATTCCTCAAAACGTTGAGATCACCGTCCACCTGCACACACATGCAAAATAAGACATTTTGATATAATGTGTGTGTGTGTGTGTGTGTGTGTGTGTGCGTGTGTGTGTGTGTGTGTGTGTGTGTGTGTTCATCACCTTTGCCAGCTCGTCTTTGAGCTCGTTGTATTTGTGAACATTGAATTTCTGGTGCGACGCTCTGTAGTGGAAGAAGTGAAGGAACTGACGATCTTTCACATGCGGATAGATGAACTCCTACACACACACACACACACACACACACACACACACACACACACACACACACACACACACACACACACACAGAGAGTGAGTTGAACACAGAACCCTTTGTACTCCTCACAAGACTCCCTATAACATGATTATCTCCCTAACCATTCAACTCTAACCTTTACCATTAATTATCTGGAGAAACCTCGCGACTGAAGATGACCCCTGTTTTACAAATCAACCTAATTTAATAAAACAAAGTGGGACCAGTCTTATTTTTGGGGGAAGTGGGGTCTAGTCTTCTTTTATGACGTAGTGGGGTCTAGTCTTCTTTTATGACGTAGTGGGGTCTAGTCTACTTTTATGACGTAGTGGGGTCTAGTCTTCTTTTATGACGTAGTGGGGTCTAGTCTACTTTTATGACGTAGTGGGGTCTAGTCTTCTTTATGACGTAGTGGGGTCTAGTCTACTTTTATGACGTAGTGGGGTCTAGTCTTCTTTTATGACGTAGTGGGGTCTGGTCTTCTTTTATGACGTAGTGGGGTCTAGTCTACTTTTATGACGAAGTGGGGTCTAGTCTTCTTTTATGACGTAGTGGGGTCTAGTCTTCTTTTATGACGTAGTGGGGTCTAGTCTACTTTTATGACGTAGTGGGGTCTAGTCTTCTTTTATGACGTAGTGGGGTCTAGTCTTCTTTTATGACGAAGTGGGGTCTAGTCTTCTTTTATGACGTAGTGGGGTCCAGTCTTCTTTTATGACGTAGTGGGGTCCAGTCTTCTTTTATGACGAAGTGGGGTCTAGTCTTCTTTTATGACGTAGTGGGGTCTAGTCTTCTTTATGTATTATGACGTAGTGGGGTCTAGTCTTCTTTTATGACGTAGTGGGGTCCAGTCTTCTTTTATGACGTAGTGGGGTCCAGTCTTCTTTTATGACGTAGTGGGGTCTGGTCTCTTTATGACGTAGTGGGTCTAGTCTACTTGTATGACGTAGTGGGGTCTAGTCTACTTTTATGACGTAGTGGGGTCTGGTCTTCTTTTATGACGTAGTGGGGTCCAATCTTTCTTTTTTACAAAGTGGGGACCAGTCCTCTTTTTTTTTGCATATTGGGGTCTGTTTTTATACTTTTCTTGGTTGGGTGAGGTCCAGTCCTCTTTTTTAGTAATGTGGGGATGAGTACTCACTTTGATAAATGAAACACACACAGACACACACCTGTTTGGTGAGGATGTAATAGGCGAAGAACAGCATGCTGGTGGTGAGGGAGATGAAGAAGGTAATTGGCTCCATGACATCCCATGGATACACATTCCTGCAAACATACACACATTAAAAACATGATTATAGCGTAGTGCAGAAAGGTTAGGCCTGTGTGTGTGTGTGTGTGTGTGTGTGTGTGTGTGTGTGTGTTTATTACCAGGTGAGGTAACCCAGGAATCCTCCCTGCAGCGACAGGTATGCAAGCCCCGCCCACCCCAGTTGTGTTGTTCTAGACTCCGCCTCCAGTGCCATCTTGACTCTCTCCTGTACACACACACACACACACACACACACACACACACACACACACACACAAGGAAGGTTCGTATTACCCAAATCAAATATGAGACAGAAAACAGTCACCCGTTCATCATTCAGGAACATTCTCATGTACAATTCAAAAGGTTGCTAACAAATCATTTCAGTACTATAACATATAATTGAAGTGTGCCTGCGGCTATGTACGTATTATTTTGTACAATTATTTGTATTTTTTTGTTTGGCTTTATGATTGGATGACCATTTTAGTTTTCACTTTCCTCTAGCATTGTAAATTGCATGAAATGATGAGCTGTTTTGTTTTAGTTTAGTTTCAAGTTGGTTGTGTGTGTGTGTGTGTGTGTGTGTGTGTGTGTGTGTGTGTGTGTGTGTGTGTGTGTGTGTGTGTGTGAGGACCCCAGGAAGAAGAGCCAATGCTAGTGCTAACGGGGATCCTGATGAAGAACAAGACCAGGTGGAAACACACTGATCTCCGCGCTCATCAGGGTGTGTCAGATTGTGAGTGTTGTGCCGTACTGTCTCCAGAGGCTGCAGCTGCTTCCTCAGCTCCTCCTGCTTCACCAGCAGGTTGGTGTGTTTGCTGTGCAGCTGCTGAGGAAGACTCAGAGCCGAGTGAAGAAGACGAACTACGTACTTCATGTCATCGACACCCAACACATGTTCATGAGACGCACCTGAGAGGGACAGACACACGGGTGTGTTACTTTAACACACACTGAGCCACACCTGTATTATGATCACAGAGAACCAATGTGTGAGAGAAAGAGTCCGATAACGTCGCTTTCAACTCTTAAGGAACATATCCTGAACGTGGAGAGAAGGACGGGGTACACACACGGTGACACATTCACATTCTGACCTGGTTTGAAGCTCACCAGCTGCTCCCTTGTATGCAAAGCTAAGCTGAGCTGACCACACACACACACACACACACACACACCACACACACACACACACACACACACCACACACACACCACCCTACAGTACCACACACACACACACACACACACACACACACACACACCCTACAGTACACACACACACACACACACACACACACACCACACACACACACACACACACACACACCACACACACACACACACACACACCCTACAGTACACACACACACACACACCCTACAGTACACACACACACACACACACACACACACACACACACACCATGCATACATCACTTCAGGGGACATTACATTAACTTACATGCATTTCCTGGAGACTTATCCTAACCTTAACCACACATGCCTAACCCTAACCCTAACCAAGTCTTCACCCTAAGATTAATGATTCCCCTCATGGGGACCTCCATTTTACGATAGACGATAGACGATAACGTCTTCTTCACTCGCCTCCCTTAAGGGAGGCGAGTCCCCACACGTGACTTGTAAACAGATTTAGGTCCCCACAAGTATAGTAATGCTAGTCCACACACACACACACACACACACACACACACACACACACACACCTTGTCCAAGTGAGCAAATGTTGTGTGTGACGTCGTTGATGATCAGTTGAAAATCTTTGTCTAAAACAGTTTCCATGAAGGTGCATGTGGAGATTCTCTGTCCATCTGAAGGAAGAACAAAAGTTTAGTTCAGGTATTATTATTTAATAACTTTACTTGTGCTATTGTCACTTGTTTGTACACTTTGAGTAACAGTAAGTCTTTTATTTTAAAAGTGAGATCATTTTTTAGAAAGTTAGAATTGTTAAGACACTTCAGTGCACCTTTTGCGGAAGTGGAATATTTTACACTTTAGGGACAGTTTGCCTTTATCCACATTCTGGATACTTTATAAAGTTTGAACATCTGAGAGATTACATTTTTATAAAGCAAGGACATTTTTGGAAAGTGATTGTATTCGTTGAACATGAACACATTTCAGAAAGCGGGACATTTAAGGAAAATGTTGATGCTATTAAAGAAAGAACACTTTTTTAAATTGAGGAAGTTTCGTTAAAGTATGAATGTTGTTAGGAAGTCCGGTTGCTTCAGTACTTTCTACTTCTTCAAAACCCTGAAAATTAGGACTTAGTTTTAGGGTTAAACGGAAATAACTGAAACGTTGACTTCAATGAAATGTATTATGTCAACAGACTTCACATAACTGTGTTAGGTTAGTTCAAAGCAGTTAAATAAAGTTGAAATAACAAATATTAGGTTCAACTTAATAGTATTGCTTTCAACTAACCTCATGCAGAAATGTGAAATCTGTTGACAGAATACATTTAATTAAGGTCAACGTTTCAGTTTTCAGTGCAAGCTCGGAAATAGAGAATCAGATGGAGGGTCAAGGTGTGGGTTAGGGTCTTTACAAGGGCAGATGTTTCAGTACTTCCTCAAAACACTGAAATGTAGGACTTAGTTTTAGGGTGAAACTCAGAAATAGAGAATCAGATGGAGGGTCAAGGTGTGGGTGATGGGCTAAAGAAATGTGGTGCTTGAAAGTCTTGCACCACCTGTTTGTGTGAGTGTGTTACCCTCCGTTGAGCAGCGAGGCGCTCTGCACCCCCGGGTCTTTGGCTGTGATTTCACTCAGCAGATCTCCCACGGTGGTCAGCATCGGCGTCAGAGTGAAGCGACCGAGGCCACCTGCAGGGAGGCGGAGAGAGAGGACCGGGCGGCCAAGGCTGTATCGAACTGATGCATCTGAGAGAGAGAGAGAGAGAGAGAGAGAGAGAGAAAGACAGACAGAGACAGAGACAGAGACAGAGAGAGAGAGAGAGAGAGAGAGAGAGACAGACAGAGACAGAGACAGAGAGAGAGAGGGACACAGAGAGAGAGAGAGAGAGAGAGAGAGAGAGAGAGACATCCTTTACTCAAGTACAAGTACTGATACTGGTGTTTAAAAATACTGGTGAAAGTAGAAGTACTGACTAAACTTCTTTACTCAAGTCAAAGTAAAGAGGCTTTGAAGTGTCCTTCAGTAGAAAGTACCCATAGCTAGCAGCTGTTTTAAAGAGTACCTGACTTCCCTTTATATTAATAGAACAATAATGTCATTGTTAGCTAATGAATGTTTCCATGGTGACCAACGGCAACATGACAACGTTTCCATTGGTCCCTGTTCGGAAAATATCACTCGACACCAGGTTGAGAATCAAAAATCAGGCTCTAGCTTATTCTTGCAAGAAGGAGCAGAGTTACATCACATACAAAGGATTTGGGTTAACTCACACACTTGGGGCATGTTGCTCAAAGGGTTACCGGAGCAGCAAAAAACATCAGGCTTATATCGTCCAAAACACGGAGATAGATAACAACAAAGTCGGAAATCGAGGTGGCGCTAATATCAGCCGCGGGTGTCGGAAAAGCGTGGGGACATCTGCGACGTCTTCTGGACTTCCTGCACGCCTCATAGAAATGAGATATGTAGGAGACAACAAGTATGTGTCTGTCTCCTCATAAAGATCAACAACCTGAAATGCCCTGCCCCTCCTATCATAAAGAGGCAGCTGCCAGGTTACACAGTTCAGAGTCACACATGATATCAGTGCATTAAAACAAACCCTAAGAGGAGACAACAGGATTTCTCCATTGGTCCCCTCTTCTTTAGAGAAGACCAGGAAGTGATGGATACACGGATCGTGTTCCAATCAATAGGCACGCAACGACTCTAAACACACATTCAGACTAAAGGAACCAGCTGTTTGGGAAATGAGAGAAGTAGAAAGTACAGTATTTTGAGTTCAACATGTAAGAAGTAGAAAAGTACAGGTATTTGAGTTCAACATGTGAGAAGTAGAAAGTACAGGTATTTGAGTTCAACATGTAAGAAGTAGAAAGTACAGGTATTTGGGTTCAACATGTGAGAAGTAGAAAGTACAGGTATTTGAGTTCAACATGTGAGAAGTAGAAAGTACAGGTATTTGGGTTCAACATGTAAGAAGTAGAAAGTACAGGTATTTGAGTTCAACATGTAAGAAGTAGAAAGTACAGGTATTTGAGTTCAACATGTAAGAAGTAGAAAGTACAGGTATTTGAGTTCAACATGTGAGAAGTAGAAAGTACAGGTATTTGGGTTCAACATGTAAGAAGTAGAAAGTACAGGTATTTGAGTTCAACATGTAAGAAGTAGAAAGTACAGGTATTTGAGTTCAACATGTGAGAAGTAGAAAGTACAGGTATTTGGGTTCAACATGTAAGAAGTAGAAAGTATAGGTATTTGGGTTCAACATGTGAGAAGTAGAAAGTAAAGGTATTTGGGTTCAACATGTGAGAAGTAGAAAGTACAGGTATTTGAGTTCAACATGTGAGAAGTAGAAAGTACAGGTATTTGTGTTCAACATGTGAGAAGTAGAAAGTACAGGTATTTGAGTTCAACATGTGAGAAGTAGAAAGTACAGGTATTTGAGTTCAACATGTGAGAAGTAGAAAGTACAGGTATTTGGGTTCAACATGAGAGAAGTAGAAAGTACAGGTATTTGTGTTCAACATGTAAGAAGTAGAAAGTACAGGTATTTGAGTTCAACATGTAAGAAGTAGAAAGTACAGGTATTTGTGTTCAACATGTGAGAAGTAGAAAGTACAGGTATTTGTGTTCAACATGTGAGAAGTAGAAAGTACAGGTATTTGAGTTCAACATGAGAGAAGTAGAAAGTACAGGTATTTGTGTTCAACATGTGAGAAGTAGAAAGTACAGGTATTTGAGTTCAACATGAGAGAAGTAGAAAGTACAGGTATTTGGGTTCAACATGAGAGAAGTAGAAAGTACAGGTATTTGGGTTCAACATGAGAGAAGTAGAAAGTACAGGTATTTCAGTTCAACATGTAAGAAGTAGAAAGTACAGGTATTTGAGTTCAACATGTGAGAGTAGAAAGTACAGGTATTTGAGTTCAACATGTAAGAAGTAGAAAGTACAGGTATTTGAGTTCAACATGTAAGAAGTAGAAAGTACAGGTATTTGAGTTCAACATGTGAGAAGTAGAAAGTACAGGTATTTGAGTTCAACATGTAAGAAGTAGAAAGTACAGGTATTTGGGTTCAACATGAGAGAAGTAGAAAGTACAGGTATTTGAGTTCAACATGTAAGAAGTAGAAAGTACAGGTATTTGAGTTCAACATGTGAGAAGTAGAAAGTACAGGTATTTGGGTTCAACATGAGAGAAGTAGAAAGTACAGGTATTTGAGTTCAACATGTGAGAAGTAGAAAGTACAGGTATTTGAGTTCAACATGTAAGAAGTAGAAAGTACAGGTATTTGGGTTCAACATGTGAGAAGTAGAAAGTACAGGTATTTGGGTTCAACATGTGAGAAGTAGAAAGTACAGGTATTTGAGTTCAACATGTAAGAAGTAGAAAGTACAGGTATTTGAGTTCAACATGTAAGAAGTAGAAAGTACAGGTATTGAGTTCAACATGTAGAAGTAGAAAGTACAGGTATTTGAGTTCAACATGTAAGAAGTAGAAAGTACAGGTATTTGAGTTCAACATGTGAGAAGTAGAAAGTACAGGTATTTGAGTTCAACATGTGAGAAGTAGAAAGTACAGGTATTTGGGTTCAACAATGTAAGAAGTAGAAAGTATAGGTATTTGGTTCAACATGTGAGAAGAGAAGTAAAGGTATTTGGGTTCAACATGTGAGAAGTAGAAAGTACAGGTATTTGAGTTAACATGTGAGAAGTAGAAAGTACAGGTTATTGTGTTCACATGTGAGAAGTAGAAAGTACAGGTATTTGAGTTCAACATGTAAGAAGTAGAAAGTACAGGTATTTAGATTCAACATGTGAGAAGTAGAAAGTCCATGTATTTGGGTTCAACATGAGAGAAGTAGAAAGTA
Source organism: Chaenocephalus aceratus (assembly GCA_023974075.1). Taxonomy (NCBI): domain Eukaryota; kingdom Metazoa; phylum Chordata; class Actinopteri; order Perciformes; family Channichthyidae; genus Chaenocephalus; species Chaenocephalus aceratus. Next base: position 56,065 of record JAMFTG010001680.1, read on the forward strand.
CAGGTATTTGTGTTCAACATGTAAGAAGTAGAAAGTACAGGTATTTGAGTTCAACATGTAAGAAATAGAAAGTACAGGTATTTGTGTTCAACATGTGAGAAATAGAAGTCAGGTATTGTGTAATGTGAAGTAGAAAGTACAGGTATTTGAGTTCAACATGAGAGAAGTAGAAAGTACAGGTATTTGTGTTCAACATGTGAGAAGTAGAAAGTACAGGTATTTTGAGTTCAACATGAGAGAAGTAGAAAGTACAGGTATTTGTGTTCAACATGTAAGAAGGTAGAAAGTACAGGTTTTGAGTTCAACATGTAGGAAGTAGAAAGTACAGGTATTTGAGTTCAACATGTAAGAAGTAGAAAGTACAGGTATTGGTGTTCAACATGTAAGAAGTAGAAAAGTACAGGTATTTGAGTTCAACATGAGAGAAGTAGAAAGTACAGGTATTTGAGTTCAACATGTGAGAAGTAGAAAGTACAGGTATTGAGTTCAACATGTAAGAAGTAGAAAGTACAGGTATTTGAGTTCAACATGTAAGAAGTAGAAAGTACAGGTATTTGAGTCAACATGTAAGAAGTAGAAAGTACAGGTATTTGTGTTCAACATGTAAGAAGTAGAAAGTACAGGTATTGAGTTCAACATGAGAGAAGTAGAAAGTACAGGTATTTGAGTTCAACATGTAAGAAGTAGAAAGTACGGTATTTGTGTTCAACATGTAAGAAGTAGAAAGTACAGGTATTTGAGTTCAACATGGTGGAAAGTAGAAAGGTATTTGTGTTCAACATGTGAGAAGTAGAAAGTAGAAAGTACAGGTATTTGGTTCAACATGAGAGAAGTAGAAAGTACAGGTATTGAGTTCAACATGTGAGAAGTAGAAAGTACAGGTATTTGAGTTCAACATGTAAGAAGTAGAAAGTACAGGTTGGTTCAACATGTGAGAAAGTAGAAAGTACAGGTATTTGAGTTCAACATGTGAGAAGTAGAAAGTACAGGTATTTGAGTTCAACATGTGAGAAGTAGAAAGTACAGGTATTTCAGTTCAACATGTAAGAAGTAGAAGTAGTACAGGTATTTGAGTTCAAACATGTAAGAAGTAGAAAGTACAGGTATTTGAGTTCAACATGTAAGAAGTAGAAAGTACAGGTATTTGAGTTCAACATGTAAGAAGTAGAAAGTACAGGTATTTGTTTTTCAACATTTAAGAAGTAGAAAGTACAGGTATTTGGAGTTCAACATGTAAGAAGTAGAAAGTACAGGTATTTGAGTTCAACATGTGAGAAGTAGAAAGTACAGGTATTTGAGTTCAACATGTGAAGAAGTAGAAAGTACAGGTATTTGGGTTCAACATGTGAAGAAGTAGAAAGTACAGGTATTTGAGTTCAACATGTAAGAAGTAGAAAGTACAGGTATTTGGGTTCAACATGTAAGAAGTAGAAAGTAAAAGGTATTTGGGTTCAACATGTAAGAAGTAGAAAGTACAGGTATTTGGGTTCAACATGTAAGAAGTAGAAAGTACAGGTATTTGTGTTCAACATTAATAGAAGTACAGTACAGGTAGAATTAGGTGTTCAACATGTAGAAGTAGAAGTAAGGTATTTGGTTCAACATGTAGAGTAGAAGGACAGGATTGTGTTCAAATGTCAAGAAAAGTACAGGTATT
>JAMFTG010001681.1:0-17500 GCA_023974075.1 Chaenocephalus aceratus
ATTGGTTTCTCAAACAGCATCTCTGTAAACTACGTGTATTCACTGAATTTCACTATCTGCCTTTAACGGCTCGTTGTAGCTCCAATAGCTCCAGCCCACACCCTCCCTGTGAGCACAGTGTGCTCTGATTGGTCGGGACACGTAACATGAACGTGCCGGGCGGCGCGGTCCCGCGGGTTAGATGCGCGTTCATAATGCAGAGGGAAATAACTCTCAGAATAACGTTATTAGCACATTATTACAACTTGATAATAAGGGCTATACGAGTGTTCATACTGGGTAGTTTATTTAGTTTAAAAAAAAGTATCCAACTATTTACAGACCACTCTTTCCCCATGTAAGTCAATGGGAAAAAGTGTTTCCGGGCCTGGCAACCAAACGGAAGTGTAGTACCGCCGTTTGGCCAGCACGAATATTTTCATCTGAGTCCGGCACACTTCCTGGGGGCTTGGCGTGAACGTGCAAACGGAGAGGTAGTGTGTAGGGGTAGGGTGTAGGGGGCGGTTTGGGATTGGGCCGAAGAGAAGGGATTAGACGCCGCGGCAGACAGGGAGAATGAAAAAACATGGATACAAATCAAAGAAAACGAAAAGAAAAAGGTGGGGCCGAGAAGGCAAGAGAAAAAAAGGTGAAGTCACTCGCAGGTGAAGCATATAAATGTCGCAAATTGACTGACCTTTTTGGCAGCAGCGCTGCTACAAGCACTATCAGCAGCAGCTTAGAACAAGTGCAAGATGATGAAGAGAATGATGAGGGCGCGAGTTCAGATATACAGCCAGCCTCCTGCGTTCATGATGAGGGACAGAGTTGAGCCGGTGGAAGAACCAGCTCAACTGGCACGTATACAAGTGCAGGGCAAGAGCAAGAGGTGGGTGAGAATTATCCCCTCAAGTCAGTGGCGTTTTCTCCTGGAGGCCAAGGGAAGCCAGGCTTCCCCTGTTTTTTGGATTGTAGTTATAATTTTTATAAATAAATAAAAACACTTCGTTTAGTTTCGGTAATTATTCTTTGTTGTGTGTTGCTGCCGGCCAATCCCTCCCCCATTCTCATTGAGTATTTTACAAAGAGGGCTAGAGCACCCCTCTAGATGTTATGGTGAAACAGTAGATTGCACTCTCTGTTGCGAGAGGAGGCTGTCACGACCTGATCTGCCCCCCTGCCCGATCTGTGCTGCGCATGTGCGAGATGGTCCGCCATATTGGACAACTACATACGGCAACTCTAATAGGACACTTGACACAGTGGCTTTTGGCAAAGCAGAAAAACAACCGAGAGAGATGAGTTATTGTTATTACAACGTGACTTCAGTATTATTTAACCTGTTAAGCCCCAAGGTCCGTCGGCGGGTACTTTTTTTTTTTTTTACAACACTGTGTCTCAGGGGATCTTAATATTTAAGAACCTATTAATGTGTAGCACCAGATTAACGGGAATAATCTCAGCTAACTGACGATACAAACCATTTTTACCAAAACAAAACACAAGTCTCATAAGCGTCTATGACCCCTGAGCGAAAATGCTAACGCACTTTGGCACAGAACTCAAGATAAAAGATACCCTTATTACTTATCGTAGCTGCACTTACAAGATATCCGATTAAAGCTGAGGTTCCACAGATTATTTAGGTATATCATCACTGAGTGATCCGAACTTGCGACAGGAGAAGCAAACACAGACATCACAACACGTACCTTTACCTAGCTTTTACGGGAGATCCTCTCACCGTATCTGTCAATCTGATCAAAAGACTTGTTCAATGGCATTAAAACGAGAAAAAACGCGGCTGAATCGGTTAATCCATAGGTTGATAATGTTTCTGGGTAATATTTTTTTTAATTTATAATCCATAATTCAATTTTTATGTAAAAATCAGAGAGTAAAAGTTAGCTGCTAATGGTAGCCACCAGAGTTATCGCAGTCTCAAACACACACATTACCAAATAAGGAGTATGTGGGAGTTCCCACAGTTGTTTTGCATCAATCTTGATACAGGGTACTTATTATTTTTTTTTTGGACGGACACAATAATTTACATTTTTTTACTGTGTTCAATTTACTTTAAAATAAAAACATCTATATTGATTCTGACACTTCTACATCCAACTCACAGGTGTAACCTTGCTTTGAGAAAAAAGATTATTAATTTAATCAATCAATCAATGTTTATTTATATAGCCCAATATCACAAATGTTACATTTGTCTCAGTGGTCTTCACAGTGTGTACAGAATATCAGTATGACAATACGACACCCTCTGTCCTTAGACCCTCACATCGTACAAGGAGAAACTTCCAGAGAAAACCCACAGTTTAAAGGGAACATGGGAGAAACCTCAGGGAGAGCAACAGAGGAGGGATCCCTCTCCCAGGACGGACAGACGTGCAATAGATGCCGTGTGTAAATTGAAAAGATAATAAATTTGCAACATAGGTAGTCCAAATGTTTGGAAATGCATGTGTGTGTAATAGGAAGATGAATCCACGAGGATATCCATCCAGGACCGATGATCCAGGACCACAGCCACGACTCAAGATCCAGGGCTCGCGATCCAGGACCGCAGGATCATCCATGACTCCGGATCCCGGCGTATATAGACACCAAAAAGAAAGACATTTGGGGAAGCTGGGTTAATCGGAACATGAGAGTACACAGGTATAGACAGAGAGAAGGAAGAAGTAAGATGTCCCCCGACAAACTACACAGCAAAAACCACAGTGTACATTGTACTCTATAAGAGTACATTTAACACCAGTCTTGGGGTGTATATAGGTCCAAGAGTTTGGTGTTCTCTGAACACTGTCAAAAGTGTAAAATATAAACTCCAAATAAAGAGTTAGATTCGAACACTTTGGGAGTCAAAATATACACTATAACTATAAGTTTGTTGACACTGTTTGAGTGCTTTCCAACACGTGCAGTGTATACCTAGAACCCTCAGAGTTAAAATGTACTCTTCGTCAGTGTTTTAGTGTCACTGTGCAGAGCTGATTATTCAACACTTTGAGAGAGAACATGTTCCCCATGGTCATTGTTCACACTGTTTCAGTGCTGTTTAGCTGATGTACACCAAGCAAACAATTTTGGGGTGAATCATTAACACTTCAGGAAATAAAGTACACATCAGATTCTTGAAAACATGCGTTTATTTAAAATAATGTGATTTTGATGTGTTTTAAATATAACATCTAATCAGTAGCAACATCAAACAACCCACAAAATACATTGGTCATACATGTAGGTGAGCATTTGTGCATTTGCTCATTAGGGCTCTTTAGCCTGGGGAAACCCTTTAGAAGTCATCATTCCAAAATCATGTTACAACAAATGGACAACGTGGAATACCATACACTAGTGCTAATGTGCAAAGTAAACTGACAAAAAATATTGTTTTGAAAGACTAACAATCACCGAGCAGGATGATCAACAACTAAAAGTGTACATGGCAACCAGTTTACATCAATGTTGTAGATGGTGGTCTGCAAAAATGTGTGTGCCGTTTAAGGCCTGGTCATAGGAGATCCCAAACACATAATGTGCTTTAAAAAGTTCATCAAAACTGACAAGGAAGACTTGGCCTTGCAGGGAAGGAGCTCACCATCCAACGCCATGTAGTACTCATGGAGCTGTTTCTTGTGGTCCCAACTGCTAGGATGTAGGGTTGCCTCCACTGGACCAGAGTACTCCTGAAGGCTGGAGATGACTGTAAGATAACAATAAACACAAATATAAGTACACTGTACATCATATTTTGATCAGACACTGTCAGACACTGACAAAAACTTTTGATAGCAAATCAGATCAGCTCGGCCATTACCATGAACAGAAGTCAAATGCAACATACACATTAATGCATCACATCACAGCTGCTCCTCGTGCTCTCTCTCTCACTCTCTCTCTCTCTCAGCTGCTCCTCGTGCTCTGAAACTCACCTGAGGAACAGGTTACACGCCGTCAGCGCTGAGACGTGATCCACCTTTGCTGAGTTCCGGATGAGAGCCACGTTCAGCCTCATCCACCACAGCGGACCCGAGTTCCACTAAAGGCACGCCGGGAAGGGTTTCAGGAGCCACTCCACACTGGGCGAATCACTTCTGGGATCCTACTTTTGCCCGCCGAGTGGATTTAGCACGAGAGGGAGCAACTCTTGCAGAGATAAAGAGTCGGAAGTGTGGTCCCGGCTCTCCTCTCGCCGCCCTTCTCGCCGCTCCTCACACCGCGTATCGCTGCTCCTCTTGCCGCTCCTCACACCGCGTATCGCCGCTCCTCTTGCCGCTCCTCACACCGCGTATCGCCGCTCCTCTCCGCGCCTGTGCTACCGACGGAGATGTAAAGTGGATTAAATAGCCGGTGTAACGCGGTGGGATTACCTTCTCTACTCTGCTGTGCTGCTATAGCTGAGGCCTGGTTCCTCCTTGCTCCGGGAACAGCGTGGATACTGTTGTGCTGGACTGGGAGAATGGCGGGTGTCGTGTTTCTGCTGTGCCTTTTCTTGGCTGTGCTGGACAAGGAGAAGATCGCTAGTCGTTCTGAACAATCTACTGGATTCGGGTATGTTCTGCCGCCCGCAGTGGACATCCCCTGTACAGTTTCGGAGGTGTTGCACAAACAATTGCTGGTTGCACTGTCTCGGACATTCATTTCAGAAAATGTTTGTCTTTCTCACATGCCTGCCACGATGGTCCTTCAGAATTGTTTTTTAAACTCTAATCTCACTTTCGCGAAGTTTGCTGGTGACTCTAGAACAGCTGACAATGTATGTGTGTTGATTAAGAGGAAAAGGTGCTTGGTATTTTTATTGTTGTTACTATCAGGAAATGTACAGCCAAATCCAGGTCCACCTAGCAGTATTAGTCAAATAGCTACTCCTGCTGATTTTATATCTAGATCTGGGCTAGGTTTAATTCATTTAAATGTGCGTCGTCTGTTACCTAAATTAGATTTTGTCCGTATTTGGGCGAGTTCGACTGATGCTGATGTCATTGTCTTATCAGAAACGTGGCTAGATAAATCCATTTTGGCCTCTGACATATACATAAATGGTTACAGTGTATATCGTACTGACCGGCCTAAAAAAGGTGGTGGCGTTGCCATTTATGTGAAAAATAAGTTTTGTGTAACTAATATGGTTTCCAAATCTGTTAGTAAACAGCTAGAATTTTTAGCTGTGAATATTGAGGTAACAAAGGGTCAACAGCTCATGGTGGTGGGCTGCTACAGGGCCCCTTCGGCTGTCAAGGACTCTTTATCGTCATTGGCAAAACTGTTATCACAACTTTCCTACAAGGAAATAGTGCTGCTTGGTGATTTTAATTGGGACTGGTTAACTTCTGTGTCAGAGGATTTTAAAAACCTGTGTACCTCATTGAATTTTACCCAGATTATAGACAGTCCTACTCGCCCAAATATTAAGTCCCCAAATAAATCCTCCTTAATTGATCTAATTTTAACAAATGTTCCACATAAATACTCATCTGTGGGAGTATTTGCTAATGATGTGAGTGACCACTGTGTTGTAGCCACAATTAGGGACACTAAGGTCCAAAAGGTTAAACCACGTGTCATCACAAAGAGAGACAAAAAACACTTTGTGGAGCAGGGTTTTGTGCATGATCTGTTTGATTTTGATTGGGGTAGAATCAATTTGTGTGCTGATGTAGAAACTGCATGGTCTTATTTTTATCTTGGTTTTATGAAAATTATAGATAGACATGCACCTCTGCGTAAATTTAGAGTGAAGGGACGAAACCATCCCTGGTTTTCTGCTGAGCTGTCCAGTCTCCTTCATGAGAGAAATAATGCTTGGGCTAAGGCTAGGAAATCAGGCTCAGAGGTAGAATGGCTACGTTTTAGGCAGCTAAGAAATAGCTTCACATCCCAAATAAAAAGTGCTAAATCAAAGTACTATTTGTCGGTTACCACAGAAAACCTGAATAATCCTAGGAAATTTTGGAAAGCCATAAAATCGATTTCCACTGGTGATATCCCAAATGAGCTACCTCCGTGCCTCACCACAGCATCTGGCTCTATATCAGACAGGGCTACTATGCTAAATTGCTCTAATGAGCATTTTGTGTCTTGTGGCTCTCTGTTTGGCTGTGTGGCTCCTGTGAACGCTCCAATCCTTGACTCTGAACAATGTGGTCTGGAAAACCCTTTCAGTTTTACTCCTTTAACTGTTGGTATTGTTCATGAAGCATTATCCAAGTTAGATCCTAGGAAACCGGCTGGCCCGGACTACGTAGAACCTTTCTTTTTAAAGATAGCTGCAGACTTTATTGCTCCACCTCTTACTTCTCTTTTTAACCTCTCCCTCAGCACGAACACAATTCCAAAAGTATGGAAGTCTGCTTATGTCTTGCCTTTACTGAAAGGAGGGGAGGCAACTATTTTAAATAACTATAGGCCAATCTCTAAATTGTCAGTTCTGGCTAAGGTTCTTGAACGCCTAGTGAGTGAACAAGTAAAGGAGTTTTTATGTATAAATGACATCCTGTCTAAACATCAGTCAGGCTTCAGAAAGAAACACAGCACCATCACTGCCACAATGAAAGTGGTAAATGACATTACTAGTATTTTAGATAATAAGCAGAGTTGTGCAGCTCTGTTTATTGACCTTTCCAAAGCGTTTGACACAGTTGATCATCGCATTTTAAAGCAGAGGCTACTCAGTATTGGCATATCCAGCAATGCAGTGGGGTGGTTTGTGAACTACCTCTCTGAAAGGTCCCAATGTGTTCATTTTGATGGACTGTCTTCTGAATGGTTAAACATTTCTAATGGTGTACCACAAGGTTCTGTTTTAGGACCACTTTTATTCTCCATATATATTAACAGTGTAGGTGATAATGTGGATGAAGCTACTTTACATTTTTATGCGGATGATACTGTGATGTATTGTGCAGGTCCCTCCATTAAAGAGGCTGTTGTTAAATTACAAGCTGTTTTTAACACTATTCAGACTCAGCTCTCTGAATTAAAGCCTCTTTTAAATGTGGATAAAACTAAGGTAATGCTCTTTTCAAAAGCTAAAAAGACACCAGAGCCTGTTTTAGATATTGTAACTACGCAAGGAACAAAACTTGAAGTTGTTGCCTGTTACAAATACCTTGGTATCTGGCTTGATGATTGTCTCTCTTTTAAACTTCATGTCAATAACCTGCTTAAAAAACTGAGGGTTAGGCTAGGTTTCTTTTTCAGAAACAAGTCCTGTTTCTCGCTTGAGGCCAGGAAAAGGCTCTGTGACCTTTTGACCTGTGCTGGACTATGGGGATCTGGTCTATATGAATGCACCTGCCAAATACCTGAGCAAATTGGATGCTGCGTATCACAGTGCTCTGAGATTTGTCACACATTGTAAAGCGCTTACACATCACTGTACTCTGTATACCAAGGCAGGTTTACCATCACTCTCTGTACGGAGGCTCAGTCACTGGTACACTTTTATCTATAAAGCTATGTTGGGTAAACTCCCGTATTATATCTGCTCTCTGATAACACAGAGAGTTGCAAGCAGCTATTGTCTGAGGTCACATGATGTAGTCTTGTTAGATGTGCCGAGAGCAAGGACTGTCTTAGGTAAGACAGCTTTTATGTGCGCAGCTCCACTTGCTTGGAACAATCTTCAGCAAGAATTGAAACTGAGCAATCTCATTCCTCTGCATGTTTTTAAAGCTAGGCTAAATGAAATGCTTGCTGATACAATGGGCACTTGTAAATGTCTATAACTATGTATCCTGTAAATATAATGTATAATGTCCTTTATTGTTTTATGTTTCATGTGGAATCTATATGCTGCAGGTCTCCCTTGAAAAAGAGATCTATGATCTCAATGGGACCAATCTGGATAAATAAAGGTTTGAAATGAAATGAAAATGCAGCAGTAATATAAAACCTAAAAGCATCCCAAAAATAGTAAAACACTGACAGGAACAATTTCACTGCACAATGAGTGCTTTTACTGATACTTAAAGTATATTTAGCTGATTATACTTGCATACTTTTACTTAAGTAAGGTTTTAAGTGCAGGCCTTTTACTTATAGTATATTCACAGGGTGGTATTTGTACTTTTACTTAACTTAAATCATATGAAACTTCCTCCACAACTGGAATTGGTCTATTGCACATGTACAGTACCAAATGTAGTGCGAAGTTAGACTTAACTGTTAACAGCATTATATCAGGCGGGAGGCGAGAGTTTCGAAATCATTCATTCTACATGAGTAACGTAAATTGGCGGTAGCTAAACTAACAGCTGCTAACGTTAACGGTCTCATTATTTCAAACGGTGCCTGCAGACTAGAGTTGATTATCGATTAATTAAATCTGATTGACTACGGCTAACGTTACCGCTACAATAACGTCACAAATATTCTAACGTTATCATTTTTAGTTGTTTAGTTATACACATTAAAACAAGAAGACAAATATGAATATTCAGAATTATTCACTTGGTGTCTACTTACCTAGCGTTAAAGTCCTGCGGAGAAATGTTGCCGTGTTCGATCCGTGGATGTATAACTCTTGCATCAATCTGTAACGGACGGTCCCGGTCGCGCTTTTCCTGGAGAATATTTTCAAAAAGATCGGGCAGGGAGGCAGATCGGGTAGTGACAGAGGCTAGCCGAAATTGGCTTCCCTTGGTGGAAAAAAATGGAGGGATTGACCAATCAGATGAGACTCACGTCATGCCCCTGCCAACCTGTGATTGGTCAGGGCCATGCCAAGGCCAACCCAGAGGCGGCTAGCTTCCCTTGCCTCACAATCCAATCAAATCGCATCAACTTCAGTTCGTACTGTAACTGTCATCACCGCCTTTAGAAGGTAGCAAGCAACTGAAGCAAGTGCAATTATGGAGGGTGGAGATTTGGAGTATTTCATCAAACATAATTGTACTAAACTTCCGCTACAGCAGCAATTACAAATGAAATCTGATGACAGGCCAATGCCCAAACTGGAGCTGTGTACAGCGAGGGAAAAAGGAGCGAATCAGACGTAAAACTTTAAATAATAAACAGCGGATTTCTAACATTTGACATTTCATGTGGCCGTGCCCCTCAGAAAAGGAGGAAAATGGTTTAGTTCTCCCCGCACTAGTTGTCCTTAAGCCCCGCCTCCCAGCCGATGCGTCTCAGCCGCTCTCGGCTCTGTCACATGAATGCAGGAGGGAAAATAACTGAAGTTACCGACTGTAACTCCAGCTTCCATGAGTATAGGCGTAGCCCTCTAAGGCTATCGCTATTGGGTAATCCCCTGCGCACCCGCGCAGCACTGAAAGCACTTGTAGTCCACGCCCAGCTGCGAGGTGGGCCCCACCCTCGGGCTCACTTACGGTATAAATAGGAAGGAGGCCCGACAATCTGCTCCCACACACACAGCTTTACTTCAGCTATTCGTGGAGCCAGTGGGGCCCAGCACTTAGAGGGCTGCACCAATACTCATAGAAGCTGGGTTACAGTAGGTAACTTCAGTTCTATTTCGTATAGGCTTCGCCCTCTAAGGCTATCGCTGTTGGGTTAAGGGCGAAGCAAGACGTAGTCTGCTCCCCACTGGACCCGCCCGGTACCAGAAGCACAGACACACCTGCTCAGATAATAACCCATGCCTATTGCGCTATGCGAATGGCGCATCACAGTCCCTGGAATATAGCATAACATGAATATTCTCCATGAGAATACGAAGAATACGAAGGCTAGGAACAAAACAAACCTGCCGCTGTGAAAAAGTAGAGACGAAGGTCATACTTTGTCCAGCGATAGAAGAAGGGGAACAGCAGCTCTCTGCGTGCAGACAGACAGGAGAGCGCACAGCTGGAAAGTTGATTCACCTCAAAAAAACATTATAAGATTTACGGACGTCTCTTTCTTTGTAATTCAATCACAATTTGCTTCAGTGCCTGGCGAGCTTCCTGAGTGGCTTGCTCTAAACGTCGACAGCTCAAAGAAGAAGTAGAGTGTCAGCTCATGATTGCTAACAAGAAGACCCGTCAAATTGACTGGGGAATGAACTCATATCATCAGTTCCATAAGATATATTAGAGTTTGAAGTTAGACATTCTCCATATTTGTTCAATACTGCAAGATCAATCATATTATCCAAAGCATAACTTGTAAAGATGTTTCAGCTTTCTAAAGTTTTAATTATTTAGCTTTTTGGCATATATGCTTTCAGATTGTGTGTGTGTTATTGTTTATGCAAATAAACCTGACTGGTGAAGTCTTGTTCAGTTGTCTGTTATCATGCAGTTTAGTAAGCCCTCTCTCAATGTAGTGGTTAGAAAACTAAGATGGTGTTTCTTTTTTTGTTGTCTTTGATAAATACTTAAATAAACATGAAGAATGTTCTCTTAAGCATGATACTCCAAGCAAACCTAATTCAACCATTAAGTCATTGTAAACTACAGTATGTTGAGGAAAGAGGTTTGAAATGTGCACAGATTATTATTACTTCTATTATTACTATTTATTATACTTTAGTTCTACTTTAGTTCATTAGTGACTTCCCTAATAACCGCTTCAGATTCATTTGTACAGTTTTTGGCTCAGTCATTTGTAAATACATTTTGAAATGTGCATTAGATACATGGATCAAGAGAGGAAGGGGGCCACAGAGACAGCTTATGTATAGGGCCCGTAGTTGTGTGCTACGCCCCTGAGCGGAAGTCCTTTACTATTCCACGCCTCCCTGTGAGGATGAATATGTGTATCGACACATACTCATCCATCTTTTCTGAACAAAGATGAACCATTCACTGATCCTGACCGCGTGCCATTGTGAGCCTATTTAAGCATGCATGTCAATCACAGGAAATGTGATCTGTAACCCTGTGTGGAAAAGATTTGATCTGTCGTGCAGCTCTTTTCTTTTCAAAATATTTGTATTAATGTTCTTGTTCAACACAGACATCCCACAGACCTTTCACCAAAGGGGGGAGGCCTTTTTCCAGTTTAGAGCAATAGCCCCTCCAAATGTCTGTGCAGGTCCCTGCTCCTGGACAAAGGTCTAATTGCACTTCCAGAGAAGTCATAGCCCACTTCCATTCCTTGGAAAGGGCGTCTCTGTGATCGAGTAGCTTAACCAAGGACGGCATGCTTGCTACGGCAGTAGCAGCTGCCTCTGCTTGTTTTCGAAGCCATTTAGCCGTTTCAACAGAAAGTAGATAGTTATGAGTACAATAAATAAAACAATTAAACAAAAATCCCCGCGTTGTTTACAGGTAAGAGGTTTAAAAGTGAGTTGTATGTTAAAAGTAGTGGGAGCTGGAGAAACACGCGTCTACTCCATTCCTCGTGCCGGAAGTCCCTCTGGAGTGCAGCTCTTACACGTCAGCTGTGTGTCAGCGGATGGACATCAGACACAGCTCCTGTCTACGAAGAGCTGAAGCACAGATCTGACGTCTGGTGGTCTGTCTGTGGCCCTCAAATCATCATCACCTTTTCAGATTCATACATTGTGTCAGGTCGGACCTGTTGGACATATGGACCAGATTTATTTTGATGCACTATACAGTATTCCAGCCTAGAATAGTATTATTAATCTGGTACACTCTTCCATTTTTGTACACATCTGTGCCAACAGCTTGGGCAGACAGTGGCTTTTTTAAACTTGCATATATACATATATCATATATTATATAAATAAAATGAAATAATACACTTGTTCTTGTTAATAAGGAAATGTCTTGAGTTTGCATCCTCATTTCATTTGATAGGACTTCTGCTGTTGTCCAAAGGCTTTGTAGCTAAACTGATATATTACACAGAAGTCTATTGATGGGATAATGTTATTTTAATATATTGTTAATATGGTAAGTATGTATCGGAAATGGTATACTTGTTACAAGGTCCTGACAGGAGTGATGCGCTGCTCTGCACCACGTTTTGAAGTAAGATTATGTTTTTTCAAAATAATAAATGGTCAATCAGAAACACGGGCACGATATTGAATGGAATAACAGCAGCATCCGGTGACCTTTTCAATACAATACATGTTCACTGAAATAATCAAAAAGAAATGTGATTGTTGTAAATGAAATCATAATCCCATATAGTGAAACATTTAGTGATGCAAATATGAAAATGATTATCCTGCAAATATTCTCTAGTGCATATAAAGCACGAGAGGAGCAGCACGGTGATGTTGGAAAGGCTGCAGGCAGAGATCCTGCAGCTCAGCACTGGAATCCATATTATAACCAACATAAAGATGATTATGTTGCTAAAAGTCAAGGAGTCTGAGATGGAAATTGCTAAATTGAACATTGTGGAAAGGTCAACATTTTTTGTTTATTTGTTTCATTAAGTTATTAGCTATTTTTTAAAGAAGGCACAATGCAAATTATATTATCATTTATTTGTCCAAGCCATAGACAAACATAAAAACACATGCACACGAGCACAGACAAAAACACATGAGCACACTTAAAGATGGCCGACCATGGGACGTTTTATAGACGAGTAACATATCTGTAAATGTGATCATGTTACCTAATTTAAGAAATCATGGCTAGAGTTTTACGTTGATGATATGAATTTGACTTTTCACCAGCATTGTTTTCATTTGTTGTGAAGTGGATTGTTTGTCTGTGAGGTATGGTTTCATCCAGTTACATTACATTTGGTGACAAACTGAACTTTGGTAACTTGCTAATTAGAACCTCGTGGTTAACTGTGTGTTACTAATGACCATGTGTTGCTAAAACCTCCTTCATGAATGGACCAATGAACTGGTTGTGATAGGAGGAATGCTTTCATTGATACTGTGTCCATCCCAGATCCATCCTTTCCCCTTGGAGTCTGTCTCTTCTCTCAAGGCCGGAGTCCAGAGAGAGCTTTGATCCAGAGAAATTCTGAGTCCGTCTTTTTATAGAATCAATAAATAAGTATTACATGCTGTTTCCACTTGGGTCAGCGGTCGAATTGACCTCTATATTAAGTTCAGTTGTTTTTATTAATTGTAATATATTTCCTGTTAATTTCTTTAGTTTCTTCCAGATTTCTTTGGGATTTCTTCTTTTCTTCCTGAAGAGCATTAATGAGAAATGTTGCTTTGCGTTATCAAGCTCTTTAACAGCAGTATTTCTCAGTGTGGGAAATGCACGGCTGGCAGTACTTCTGTTATTCTAGAGTGCCATCTTGAATATAATAATAATAATAATAATAATACATTTATTTTGGGGGGCGCCTTTCAAAACACCCAAGGACACCTTACAGGGTTACAGATTTACAATTTACATTTACAATTATACTTTACAAATTAAAACAGTCGATTTAGTGAAGTATCAGCCGGGGTAAGACAAGACAAACAACAGGAAATTGACTACAAAAGGACACAGAAGGACACAGGGTACAGATTAAAGGGAAAATGCCAGTTTGAACAGGTGGGTTTTGAGTTGGGTTTTGAATGTTGTTATGGAATCAGACTGTCGGATGTGTCGTGGCAGGGTGTTCCAGAGTCTGGGAGCCGATATGGTCCATTTGTCTCATTAGTGACCGTATGTTTTCATTCAACCACAAAGTCTCTTTGACCTGGTTTGTGTTTTAATGTGTTGTAAGGGTTATGCAGTTATATGTACTTTGATGGGAGGTGCTCATTCCAATTAATGACTTTATTTGCATGTTCAAGATTGGTTAGTTGACTATTATGAATGTTATACTGCTCTGGCTTTTGAAAGCTGATAGATTGTTTTTTAATGAATGTTTCTGAAGAAGAAGTTATCATAGTTGGTCTTTAATAAACTTTGGAAGATCAAATGTACTTGTTACACTTTTAGCTCTTTCTTTTTTGCTCTATGTTTTTCGTTTATTTTTCAAATATTGTAATCAAATACTTTTTTTATTTTGTATTATAACATTAAGGGTATTTAAACTGTCAAAAAACAAATTTGTTGCAGATGTTGGCCTTTAAATACCAGTTATAGCGAAAGACAATTGGGCTGGGAGGGTTAACGCATGAGCTTTGGATTTACTTTGCTTTACTTTAAAGGTCACTTATTATTATTATTATTATTATTATTATTATTAATGCAAAATCCACTTTTTTATGTCTTGTCTACATAAAGAGACTCTGAAAGTTTCAGGAACAAAGATGCTCTCTCTTTTTGATCCATTTCTATAAAAACCTGTCTGAAAATGAGCTGATCAGATTTTGGCCACTTTATGATGTCATAAGGATGTTTTGTCTTGTGTAACCATTAGCCAATCAGCAACCAAGGTTTAAAGAGCAAAGTCGATGGGATACTGGTCATACCCGACTGAGTAAGGCTGTAACCACTGAATGTATTGAATCAACCAACACTTCATTTTATAGTGTTATTATTATTATTTTATTATTACATTTTCATTCATGAGAAAATTGTGTTTTATTTTTCAGTTACATCGTTTATTGTTAATTATATACTGTGAACAATGGGTTGGATTTTTTCACATGATATACAGTGTAAATGGTATAGGTGTGTTAGTGGTACTGCTTTGAACCCAAACTACGGAAATGAATATTTATACAGAAATATGTATACACCAATATACAAAGTTTATTTAAAACAATCCGACTTGTTCATTGTAAAAAGTCTCATCTCAACAGAACAACATCATCAGAAAACATGTACTTATAATATACTTTGAAATCTATGGCATTACAAAATTCTATCCTGTTTCACTAGGTTAAAACATACTGACTATCGTGACCTCTGTTGCCCGCTGCCCATCTCTGCTGCATGCTAGATGTTCTAGGCTATTAGCTGCTACTTGTATCACACCCAACTGTCAGCGACAGAGTTGCATTGTGGGTTGAATGGTTTCGCAGCCCCCTTTTTTCTTCAGGAATATTAATAATAGTTTGTATACAGCATACACACAACAGGAAGTACAGCCAGGCATTAGAATGCAAACTAGTTGCAGTGTTTTTCAACTCCCATGGACAAAAATATATCAGGCTACATAGATGTGGTTTTGGCTTTTGAGTATAAAGCTACAATAACTTTTCAAATGATGCCCAGGTTTTCGTATATGACATCATCATGTTCTGTGCTCAGACTGTCAGTAAGAGAGGAAGAGGACACAGAGCAGGACGGGGTGGTGTTACTGGATGAAGAAAGACTACATGGTGGTTTTGTTTTGCAGACTTGAGCATAAAGGTGGGCATATGGGTCAGGTTTGCTTTCATTGTTATGAGACACTGCCTCCTTCTTACTTATTGGCTCAGCATAAATGGGTTCATCATCTGCAAAAGGTATACATGTTCCTTTGCGCTGAGTGACAGTATCCTGGACCAGACTGATGTTGTCGTACACCTCTGAGTAAACAGACTCTGGTTGGCTGGTAAAGCATGGCTTTTGAGCAGAGGAGTTACTGGGGGTGACAGACTCTCTTAAACCTGGGGGTTTGAGGGGTAACACACAGGCAGGGTCTACATACAGAGCCGTTGCCGATGGCATTTTTGGTACAGATTGCATGCAGTCAGCAGGGTCAGCATATACAGCTTCTGATTGGCCCCCAAGTGGAGCTCCGCAGTGACTGTTGTGTGTGGGTACCAGTGGAAGGGGCATCAGGGTGATAGGAGCTGGCTGCACTGACGCGCTCTCTGATGAAGTGAGCGAGTCTCCCTGGGCGTGTGCGCTCTCTTCGGAAGCAGCAGATTTACTTTCCTGTGCCCTCACTTTGTTCTCCACAACGGCAGACATAAAGGTCACATCTGGTATTTTGGGGAGAGGGGAATGAGCCCCTATGCGGGTCACGGTAACTTTCTCCCCCTCTGGGTTTTGGTTGCTGAGAGGCACCGTTGAAGTCTTCGCTTTGATGGTGCTCTGAATCAGGGAGAATATGTGCTCAGCCTGCTGTGTCTCAAAGCTGAATGTTCCTGGGCCGGAGTTACAGCGTCTACCTGCTTCAATGGTTAAGGCCAGCTGGTAAGAAAACACAAGCATGTTTTTAGCATGTTCACGTGAAAGCAAAGCAAACAAATAAAACACGTATTCTTATTGTAAGTGTAGTTGGATTTGTTTGAATCGACACCCTGTGAGTTGTTAAAGGTAACGTAAGGATTGTTTATGATCCTGAGACCCTTACCTTATCTTTTCCATATCGTCTCAGCAGTTCGTAGGGCCATTCTCTAACAGTGTTCTTCTTCTCTGTTTCCCTCAGTCGCAGTGCCTCTCGCCCCACCTGCAGCCAATACGCCCCCTTCAGGCCGCAGCGCCACGCCGCGTCAGTCCTCTGAACCGTCACCCAGAACTCTGAGGCTGGAAAGAAAAAGAGGAAATATTCTTTGCTCTTCAAACAAATCAAATATTATTTATTACAGTAAATATATAGCAACATTGGGTAACTGGCAACTGGCATGAATGCAGGTATTGTGAAAACAAGTAACCAAAGTTAACGGTATTAAAGCGTAAGATCCTTGCCAAACCAAGAGGTGTGATGAAGTACCTTGGAGGTGGGTATCAACGGTTTTGGTTGATTTAAAACCACAAAGTCTTGGAATTTAAAATATGACTCTTTTAATGCGATATTCAGACGATGAAAACATTTCTCACCTACAGTGACCTCGAGCTGGGTCAGTGCTACATCCTGATTGATGACAAGAAGTTCGAAAGCTAAGAGCCACGCCTTAAAGAGGTCCAGGATGTTGTGAGGAAATCAAGATCTGGCTCAGCGCCAGGCCCAAGACCAGTCCTGTACAAGGTCAACAAGAACTGTCCGTTGTTACCAAGACAGCTGTGGAAGATCCTGAAAGTCATCTGGAACACCAATGAAGGCCCTTATGGATGACCTGACCTTCACCATCGACTCAAGCTGGAAGATTCTGCAAGGAATTGATTGCCTGATGGGCAAGCATGAGGTTCAATCCTGGAACATCAACGTGGCTGGTGCTGAAGAAAGATAAGGTCATGGGTCTGTTCTGTTTTTGTCACGACTGGAGGGCAGAGTACATAGGACCAAAATGCAGAAGACTGTTCTTTGAATTCAAAATCCTTTACTGGCGGAACTGGGCCAGGCTCAGTATCAACGCCCTGGACTCCAGCACGTGCAGAACTCTGCTGCTAGGGTCCTCACCTCCACTGGCTCCTGATCAAGTCCTGCATCCTCTACAAACTCCTGCTGTCCTCTGATACAGGTCAGCTCTCCATCCCCCACACCAAACAGGGCTTTCAGCGTCGCAGCCCCCGCCCTCTGGAACGCCCTCCCCCTTGAAATCAGGACCGCTGACTCAAAAAAAGACTCAAAACACATCTGTTTGTCAAGGCTTTCATCCTCAGTGAACTCCCCCCTCTACATTCTTGTGACCATCCTTTGTTTACTTCTGTTATTTAAATCTTATTTTCTCGCCCCTGTGTTGTGACTGTTTTCCTTTAGTCACTCACTGAGTCTGAAAACCACGACGAGTCCGAAAGCGTTTGCCGTTTCGCGCTGTGTGGATTAAAGCACTCATTCAGTCCGCTCTCCGAATCTGAGTCTGCTGCTGACTCGTGCATGATGAGTCTGGATCTCTGCATCTGCTACGGTT
>JAMFTG010001681.1:22500-53340 GCA_023974075.1 Chaenocephalus aceratus
AGAGATTTTGTTCAAAGTGAATTTATATTTCTGTTATACTTTAGGGGTCCCCAACCTATAGCTTTTCTCTGTGAATGTGCTCATCGGTGACTTTCGACCCCCCCCTCATGTGACACAGGGAGGTCCACATGAGTCCTGTCCTCTCTGTCCCACTGTGAGGACAAACATCACCTCTTACCAGTCTTCCTTCAGAATGTATCACTGCTGTGAAGGGACAACTGTTACAGTACCATATACATCAACTATTATCACTCCACATAAGTCATACCTCATGTTTCATGTACTGCACGGTGATGTCGTGGATATTTACATTTCTTTACCAGTTTCCGGTTATTTGTGAGGCGGTTGAGTTTAAGATTACGGTTCAGCTTCCCCTGCCCTGAAACGCAGCGAGTGTGAGCTGTGTGTCGGGGGTGCTCAGGAATGTGCAGCATTCTGTTTCAACTTGTTCATTTGGATTCCTGCTCCGGACTCTCCTTAGCTACAAGGAAAGGCTCACGTGTGTTCCTTCAGATAACTGTAATCTGATCAACTTGGACCGAATGATACACATGGACGTGAAGTCTGTTGAATACACAATGCAATACACAATGCAGTATTATCAGCCAATCAGATGGGTTACCGTTTACCAAGTCAGTTGTCACGCTCCGATGAGGTGGATATGATTATATTTGTAAGAATGAAAAAGTAACACGAAGGAATTACTATCCGCTGCTGGTAAACATGCAGTGAAATGAATCCTATGTGCTGTCCCAGGCTGAGAAACAGATATGATCTGTATATGTACTCACTTTGCCAGCTTTGTGTGGTTGGAGGTAAGCCTTCCCTGTTTTGGTCTCGGGGTCCATCTGGAAACAAAAATACTTCAAATCGGTTAGAAAGACGATGAGGTTTGCTTCTTTCTTTCGTATGGTGAATAAGAGAGAGGGGCGTGCCCACAGTGAGACATTCTTGAAATATGATCCTCACCTGAAACGTAGAGGTGCAGCTGTGAGTCAAACACACACACACACACACACACACACACACACACTTTCATCATGGCGGCTCTGAGACCACAGGTCTGATTTGTTCCTGCCAAACCTTTAACCCTGAGACATCTACTGAGACCATCCATCATCGGCTGAATTAACCAATTTAACTGCATGAATATGTATCGGCTTAAATGTTTGCTTTACAGATCCACCTGTGTGACGGTGAAGGCCACAAAGACTCTGGTCCAGTACAGTACAGTATTCAGGCTGATGATTAACAGGGTCAACTCCAGCAGGCTGAAACATTTTCTGCAAAGCACAAAACTACTCTTGATGTGAAGATTGGTAATGCAATAGAACTACTAAACAACAACTTGTTTTTCTTTTTGAAGAATTATTTTGGGAAAGCACTGCCTTTATTTAATTGTCTGTGTTTGAAAGAGCGAGATAGAGGGGATGACGGGCGGCAAATGGTCCCAGGCTGGATTCAAGAAACTGAAACTGTTACTAATTACTTGGAACATGTAAGCTGGAGAGGTCAGTCCAATGAAGGTAGAAACTGTAAGGAAATATGTTGGTCACCTGACAAATGAAAATTCAATATTCACTTTCCTTTAAAGGTGGGGTGGGTAAGTTTGAGAAACCGGCTCGAGATACACTTGTTGTTATATTCCATGGAATTCTCTTAACATCCCGATAGTAATGAATATCTGAAGTGCTTTGACAAAAAATCCATCACAAAATGTAATCTGTGGAAGCCGTAGTACTGTAAAAAGCACGACCAATCATCTGAGCCGGCCCGGCTAAAGTAACTGGATGGCCTACCTGCCTGTCATTCTTCCATCGGGGCACACACTGATCTCCTGCCCTCATTGGTCATGTGCGCGTTCCTGTGTGTTGGAGGAGGGGCTCTGTCAGGAAGTGGCAGATTTTTTCCGGTTGTGTATTTTCAAATTCTAGCGCACTCGAGCTGGTTTCTCCAAAATTACCTACCCCACCTTTAAGCTCTCTTTTGGTTTTAACAACTGAGGAAATTAACTGGCAAATTACATTACATTACATGTCACTTGTTAGACACTTTTATCCAAAGCGACTTACAGTACTGAACCTAACTGTGGACACTCCTCACAGGGGTGAAGTGTCTTGCCCAGGGACACAACGACATGCTGACTGCAGTGGGGTTTGAACTTGCTATCCCCTGATTCGAAGTCCAGCCCACTATCCACTGAGCCACAGCCTCCACTCCAAATTAGACATACATTTATATATAGTATATTTATTAGTTTAATTAAAACTGGATGACTTGTATATGGAGGAAATGTCAATATATACCCAAAGATAGACTTGATACTGGTGTTTTAGTTATAGGACTATTACATACATACAGACTATAGACTATATATAATATATAGCCTATAGGCTATATATTATATATAGGCTATATATATATAGGTATATTACTGTATCTATTACTATAATAAAGTACATACAGACAGGCTTTTCTTCTCATTTGTGATACATCTGGATCCTGCTTATTCTTGCTGACATATGGACTTTTTCTACACAATCTTAATCTTAATGCTCAAGGTGATGGTTTGCACAATTAAAATGTACCATATTAATGGGGTCACTTTACCTTCTTTGCTCGTGTTACCTCTTGGTTCTTAATCCATCCATCCATCCATCTTCTCCCGCTTATCCGCGGTCGGGTCGCGGGGGTTGCAGTTCCAGCAGAGAGCCCCAAACTTTCTTTTCCCTGGCGACATCAACCAGCTCTGACTGGGGGATCCCAAGGCGCTCCCAGGCCAGCGAAGAGATATAATCCCTCCACCTGGTCCTAGGTCTACCCCTCGGTCTCTTCCCAGCTGGACGTGCCTGGAACACCTCCCTAGGGAGGCGCCCAGGTGGCATCCTAACTAGGTGCCCGAACCACCTCAACTGGCTCCTTTCGACGCGAAGGAGGAGCGGCTCAACTCCGAGTCCCTCCCTGATGACCAAACTTCTCACCTTACCCCTAAGGGAGACACCAGCCACCCTGCGGAGAAAACCCATCTCGGACGCTTGTATCCGCGATCTCGTTCTTTCGGTCATGACCCGTCCTTCATGACCATAGGTGAGGGTAGGAACGAAAATGGCCCGGTAGACAGAGAGCTTTGCCTTCTGGCTCAGCTCCCTTTTCGTCACAACGGTGCGGTAAAGCGACTGCAGTACCGCTCCCGCTGCTCCGATTCTCCGGCCCATCTCACGCTCCATTGTTCCCTCACTCGAGAACAAGACCCCGAGATACTTGAACTCCTTCACTTGGGGTAAGGACTCATTCCCTACTTGGAGTGGACAGTCCATCGGTTTCCTGCTGAGAACCATGGCCTCAGATTTGGAGGTGCTGATCCTCATCCCAGCCGCTTCACACTCGGTTGCGAACCGATCCAGTGAGTGCTGAAGGTCGCAGACCGATGAAGCCATCAGAACCACATCATCTGCAAAAAGCAGTGGTGCAATCCTTAGTCCACCGAACTGCAGACTCGCTCCCCCACGACTACGCCTCGAAATCCGATCCGTGTATATTACAAACAGGATTGGTGACAAAGCGCAGCCCTGGCGGAGGCCAACCCTCACCGGAAATGGGTCCGACTTACTGCCGAGGACCCGGACACAGCTCTCGCTTTGGGAGTACAGAGATTGGATGGCTCTGAGTAGAGACCCCCTCACCCCATACTCCCGCAGCACCTCCCACAGTAACTCCCTGGGAACTCGGTTATACGCCTTCTCCAAGTCTACAAAACACATGTAGACCGGATAAGCATACTCCCAGGCCCCCTCCAGGATCCTTGCGAGAGTAAAAAGCTGATCCGTCGTTCCACGACCAGGACGGAATCCGCATTGTTCCTCCTCAATCTGAGGTTCGACAATCGGCCTGACCCTCCTTTCAAGTACCTTGGAGTAAACTTTCCCGGGGAGGCTGAGTAGTGTGATGCCTCTGTAATTGGCACACACCCTCTGATCCCCCTTTTTAAAGGGGAACCACCACCCCTGGTCTGCCACTCCTTCGGTACTGTTTCCGACTTCCACGCAATGTTGATGAGACGTGTCAACCATGACAGTCCCTCAACACCCAGAGCCTTCAGCATTTCCGGGCGGATCTCATCCACCCCCGGGGCTTTGTCACTGTGGAGTT
Organism: Chaenocephalus aceratus; assembly: GCA_023974075.1. Taxonomy (NCBI): domain Eukaryota; kingdom Metazoa; phylum Chordata; class Actinopteri; order Perciformes; family Channichthyidae; genus Chaenocephalus; species Chaenocephalus aceratus. Next base: position 26,650 of record JAMFTG010001681.1, read on the forward strand.
GTTTGACGACCTCAGTGACCTCCCCCCGGGAGATTGGTGTTGATCCCCCGTCATACTCCAGCTCTGCCTCTAACATAGAGGGCGGAGTTGTCGGGTTCAGGAGTTCCTCAAAGTGTTCCTTCCAACGTCCCAACACTCCATCAGTTGAGGTCAACAGCGTCCCATCCTTACTGAACACAGCTTGGATGGTTCCCTGCTTCCCCCTCCTGAGGTGTCGGACAGTTTTCCGGAACAACTTTGGTGCCGCCCGAAAGTCCTTCTCCATGTCTTCTCCGAACTTCTCCCACACCCGCTGCTTTGCCTCGGCCACGGATGAGGCTGCTGCCCTTCGGGCCTGTCGGTACCTTGCAATTGCCTCGGGAGTCCCCCGGGATAACAAATCCCTGAAGGCCTTCTTCTTCAGTCGGACGGCTTCCCTGACCACCGGTGTCCACCAGGAGGTTCGAGGGTTACCGCCCCTTGAGGCACCTAGGACCTTGAGACCACAGCTCCCCGCCGCGGCTTCGGCAATAGAGGCTTTGAACACCGACCACTCTGGTTCAATGTCCCCAACCTCCACAGAAATGCCCGAAAAGCTCCGCCGGAGGTGTGAGTTGAAGGCCTCCTGAACTTGGGCCTCCTCCAGAAGTTCCCAGTTCACCCGAACTACACGTTTGGGCTTACCAGGTCTATCCAGAGGCTTCCCCCGCCACTCGACCCAACTCACCACCAGATGGTGATCAGTTGACAACTCCGCCCCTCTCTTTAACCGAGTGTCCAAAACATACGGCCTCAGGTCCGATGATACGATAACGAAATCGATCATGGACCTTCTGCCTAGGGTGCTCTGGTACCACGTACACTTATGAGCATCCTTATGTTCGAACATGGTGTTTGTTATGGCCAATCCATGACTAGCACAGAAGTCCAGTAACAAACCACCACTCCGGTTCAGATCAGGGGGACCGTTCCTCCCAATCACGCCCCTCCAAGTGTCTCCATCATTGCCCAGATGTGCATTGAAGTCTCCCAGCAAGATTAAAGAGTCCCCTTCAGGAGCCCCATACAGGACTCTTTCCAGGGTCTCCAAGAAGGTCGTATACTCCGAACTGCTGTTGGGTGCATAAGCACACACAACAGTCAGAGTTTTCCCCCCCATAACCCGCAGGCCACTGGGGTAAACTCCAACAACGAAGCACCCAACCGGGGACTTGTGAGTATCCCCATACCCGCCCCGGCTCCTCACACCTTGAGCAACTCCGGAGAAGAATAGAGTCCAACCCCTATCCATAAGTAAGGTTCCAGAGCCGACGCTGTGTGTAGAGGTGAGCCCAACCAGATCCAACTGGTAACGCTCCACCTCCCACACAAGCTCCGGCTCCTTCCCCCCCAGAGAGGTGACGTTCCACGTCCCCAAAGCCAGCTTCTGTCGCCCGGGTCTGGTCCGTCGAGACCCTCCGCTTTCACTGCCACCCTTCTGGCAGCGCACCCGACCCCATCGCTGTTTCCCGTAGGTGGTGGGCCCGCGGGACGGAGAAGCGGAGGTGTTGCCTACGTTGCCTTTTCGGGCTGGGCCGGCCGGGCTCCGTGGCAAGCCCGGCTACCAGACGCTCGCCGACGAGTCCTCCTTCTGGGCCTGGCTCCAGAAAGGGACACCGGGCTTCCTCCCGGCCGGGTATCCTCACTTCTTGTTTTTTCTTTCATGAGGTCTTTTGAACCAATCTTAGTCTGGCCCCTTGCCTGAGACCAATTTGCCATGGGAGACCCTACCAGGAACACAAGGTTCCAGACAACACAGCCCCCAGGTTCATCAGGGCACACAAACCTCTCGACCACGGTAAGGTGCTGGTTCTTCAGAGAGGGTTCTTAATGACAAAGTTATTTAATGTTCCACAGGAAGCTCATCTGTGAAAGAGCTGTTTCTGACCAGGATGTTGAATCCTGGCACCAGGGGAGGCAGAGAGGACACACCTTGATCACACATCTCAGGGAAGGCGAGGGAAAGCTTTATATCCATGTCGGAAAGGAGAATAAACATGGTCAAGTGTATTTCCGCCGTGCGTCGGGCAGCTGATGTGCTGGTATTACTTCAGTAGGACTTACTTCATGTTGACAGAGTTAAAATCCACAATGAAGGCTATGAAGTTTCTGTCCTGTCTTTAACTCCAAACAGCTCGCCCAGCACTGTGTTGTTGTCAGCGTGCGGCGGAACATACACTGCTGTAAGCACAACAGATTCCCTCAGCAGGTAAAAAGGCCTATAAGGCCTAAAAAGCCATCTGATCATGAGGTGCTTTAAATGAGGAGAACAGTCCGAAGAAATAATCCCCACATCCGAGCACCAGTTATTGCACCATTGTTTAGCCTGATTTCGGACTCGGAGTCTTCTGAGTCAGTCATTGAAGAGATCCGGATCATACGAGTCATTTGCGTCATATGAGTCAGCATCAAGAGCAAGAGCTTATAAATCTTACCGGTGAAACCAATAAGTTGTTGCATTTCACGAGCATATTGAACTAACGTTACATTAACCTCCGCTACAAAGTGTCTTTTGCTTTAATAAAAAATGTTGATCACAAAAAAAGGGTTAATTTGCGATTTGACGAATCTGAGTCTGCTGTTGACTCGTGCACGACGACGAGTCTGTTGGATCTCTGGATCTGCTGCTAAACGGTTACGGCTCTGAGTCCGCACGAGTCTGCTATGTTTTGCACAGTGAGTCAGGATTTGTGAATCTCTGAGTCTGCTGTTGACTCGTGCACAATAGCCGCAGGACGTAGGGGTGCTGGAGGCGGGGCTGCAAATGGTGTACATTTGAAAAACTTCATGTTACTGTTGTTGAAATCTCTCCCCACGTTTGTCCGCACCCCCTAAGTAAAATGACTTCCCAGTTCCCGCGGCTATGCTCGTGCATGACGAGTCTGGATCTCTGGATCTGCTACGGTTACGGCTCTGAGTCCGCACGAGTCTGCAGGAAGTTTCACTGATCCGCGTCCACTCCCCTGAGCCAAACGATAACTTCTGACAGCTTTCCTACTTGCTAAAAGCAGATGGACTGGGGTACGTTGTCATGTGATGTAACATGTTATAAGGAGAGTAGTGAGTGACGCAACTTATAGTTTTAATTTGTACGTCACCAGGTGTAGGACTCAAAGGACTCGGGTTAATCGAGAGGGTAGACTCGTCACGACCAGCTCATTACTAGGATCCGGGTTAATGATCCGGATGAATCAGGACTCACCCATCTCTAGTGCTGGGAGGATGTCTGTGTGTGCGTCTCTCCCAGAAGAACTGAACTCTTTTTATGATCGTTTTGAGAGCAACCAGGCTGTGTAGGTACATAAGGCCAAGGAGCCCTATCCTTTTGTTTTAAACAGGGCAGATGTGTGCAAATCCTTCAAAAGGGTTAACCCACACAAGGCTCCTGGACCTGATGGCATCCCTGGCCGTGTTCTCAGGGTGTGTGCAGTTCAGCTGGCAGAGATGTTCACAAACATCTTCAACAAGTCCCTGCTGCAGTCTGTAGTCCCCACATGTTTTAAACACTCCACCATCGTTCCTGTCCCCAAAAAGTCAAAAGTCACCAGCCTCAACGACTACCGCCCAGTAGCACTCACCTCCTTCATGAAGTGCTTTGAGCGGTTAGTCAAAACCTTCATCACCTCCTCCCTCCCTGACTCTCTGGACCCCCTGCAGTTTTCCTACAGACAGGGGCGGATCTAGAAAAATATTCATGGGGTGGCAAGAGGGTGGCAGGAGAATTTGAGGGGTGACATCTCCTGGCAGAAGTATATGCTGATTTAATCGCAATCATATCAACAATGTTAACTTGGAAAGCCACAATATTTATATTTTAACTCAATAACATTAGGTGACATTATTGTGGCACATCAGTAAAGCCATAACTATATAAGGTGACAGACATCATTTAATGAATTTTAACTGAGCAATACCTGAATGAGTTTGTCTCACTCTTAGACCAGCAGGGGAACCAAATCTATGCAGACTGCTGCAATAAGTACATTAATTAACTGTCTCGTCGATGTTTGTCTAAATTAATATGATACTATTAACAATCATATTATTCCTATCAGCTGTCACTGTTATGATTCACATATTCAGTGTTATTATTAAATAAACTATATTTGTTGGAGGAGTTAATGATGAATGTTCCTCAAGATGCTTGCTCACCCTCCTTCAAATTTGAAAGACAAGTAATTACTATATATCAAAAGAACAGTTCAGCGCCCCACGACTTCACTGCAAACAGTTACAACCTTGACTTTACACCAGAAAGAACAAACATTAAAGAAGTGACTAACTGCATCAGTTAGGGTTAAAAAACGTGTATAATAATAATAATAATAATAATAGCTTTGATTTGTATAGCGCCTTTCAAGGGACCCAAGGTCGCTTTACAAGTAGTAGGGCAAAAAAAAAAAAACATAACAAAACAAAAGTCAGACAGACAAAACAACAGATCGATTAGGGGCCGAAAGCCTTGACAAACAGATGGGACTTGAGGGTCCTTTTGAAGGCGTCCAGTGTGGGGATGTTTCGAATCTCCGCAGGGAGAGCGTTCCAGAGGGTGGGGGCTGCCACACTGAAGGCTCTGTCCCCGAAGGTTCGCAGTTTGGTGCGGGGGGTGGTAAGCAGGCCAGAGTCTGAGGACCGCAGGTTCCGGGGTGGGGCATGTGGGTGAAGGATGTCCGATAGGTACTGAGGGGCAAGGGCATGGAGGGACTTGTAGGTAAGGAGGAGGACTTTGTAGGTGATGCGGGACTTGACTGGCAACCAGTGGAGGTGGATGAGGGTGGGAGTGATGTGTTGCCACGGCTTTGTGTGCGTGAGTACCCTAGCAGCACAGTTTTGGACATACTGGAGCCTGTCCAGGGTTTTGTTGGGAACCCCGAACAGGACACCATTGCAGTAGTCCAAGCGGGTGGTGACAAACGCATGCACCAGGGTTTCGGCAACCGACTCCGAGAGTGACGGTCGGAGTCTGGCAATGTTCCTTAGGTGGTAAAAGGCTGATTTGGTCACAGATTTGACATGGGAATGGAAGGAAAGGGTGGAGTCAAGGATGACACCCAGGTTGCGGGCTTCAGGAGATGGGGAAATGGAGCAGCCGTCAACCTCAAGGACGAAGTCACCAACCTTCTGGAGCAGGGCCTTGGGTGCCACAACCATGAGCTCTGTTTTATTGCTGTTCAGCTTAAGATAGTTGGAAGACATCCATGTTTTGATGTCATGCAGGCAGTTGATGAGAGACTGTGGGGGGAGCTGGGAGGATGGGGTGGTGCTGAGCTAAAACATAAACATCGCTGCAGTTATGATCCAGTGGAATGCTACGAAGCCCTGGAGGGTTCATAGAGATAAAAATAAATAAAACAAGGCCACACTTTATTAATTATTGCACACAATATACTTTCTCATTCGCACAAGAAAGTTACCGGTGCGCCAAGTAGGAAGTGGAGCACACAGGAGACAACCGTTTCATTGCAGACTGTTATGTTTATGTGGGTGCAGTGCATACATTATTTGAAATATATTTCAAACTCAGACTTCATTTTAGGGAAATTTCGGCCAGAGGTGTAGAGATATTTATTTAAGCACCGGATTGGCAAAACAGGAGAGTCTGTGAACCAGTCTGCCTTGTCCGTGGCACAGAGGGCTGTGTCTTTTACGCAGTGCCAACACTGTGTTTACCTTAATTAGAACAGCTGAATAGAGATCGAGGCTGCTATGTTTTAGCCACACACACACACACACACACACACACACACACACCTCAACACACATCAAACTGCCCGATTATTCCCCCTATTACTCGTTTTATGAAGGAGATGTCCGGTCACTAAGGCGCATGATGTGTAAATAACCCAATTTGTGTTCTGTGAAACTGAAAAAGAATATGACATTGTTTTTGTTACTTTCGTTGCAGTTGTATATGTCTTAAATGTAATTTAGGTTAACTTCCTGTTTTATTTAGATGCTTTTATTTTGAAGGCGAGTTTACGCTGTTGACAGGAAGTTGTTGTTGTTGCTATGGAAACGTGAAATGCTACATGTGTGTGTGTGCGTGTGTGTGTGTGTGTGTGTGTGTGTGTGTGTGTGTGTGTGCGCGTGCGTGCGTGCGTGCGTGCGTGCGTGCGTGCGCGCGCGTGTGTGTGTGTGTGTGTGTGTGTGTGTGTGTGTGTGTGTGTGCTCTGCTCAGCTCTGTGAGTGTGTGTGCTTGGTATATGTGTGTGTCTGACACCGGCATTTGTTTTAAAATTACCATGAACAGTAATTGACACACATCTGACCAACTCCATATGTGTATTCCCAAGTGAAAGAAGTTTGTTTAATCTTAATCTCGATGTAGGCTAGTGCTAAATGCTGTCGGAGTGCACCGGAACGAAAGCCACTATCACTAAAAAAAAAAATCGAGTCACAGTGACGTGCCCAGACATTTTGGAGGGCAGGAGCTCAAGTGAGAAAAAGGGCACTTCCTATAATAATTTATAAGCCGTTGTGTCCTTGGGCAAGACACTTCACCTGAACTTGCTCCTGTGGGTATTGTCCACAGTGACCATTGCATGTATAAAACATATGTGTGTAATGTGTATCTGTAAAGCGCTTTGAACACTGGAAAAGCGCTATAATAAATGCAAGGAATTATTATTATTATTATTATAAAAAAACATTTAAAACAAAAAGTTAAATATAGTTGCACATCTCTGACTTACCGGCCAATTTATTTTAATACCCTCACACTCACGCAATTGTTTAATACTTCTACAAAATAATCAGTTAACACAGAGACAATGGTCTTCTTTAGTATTCATTACGCACAAGAGCAGACAACAACAAAGGAAACTATTCCACAATGTGCATGTTTTCTACTAGTTAAAATTGCTATAATAATGAGTTTATTTTAGCTCAACAATAAGTCCTTTGAATTATTTTTGTAAAAAAACACTTCAAAATCAACAAAAATCTTCACACAAAACTGAAAAAGGCTGTACATAAATACGCAAACCAACCTACAGTACACTCCAAACTACAACTGTAAAAATAAATAGGGTGTTTTAACTTAAAAACATAAGTTCAAGAGCTGCCTTATATACATGAGTTGACTTAAAGTAACAATGTACTTTGTTTCAACCCACTAAGTTAAGTTGTTTTATTAATGATCATCCATTGTGATAACGTAATACTTTGAGTTAAAAAAACGTACAATTCTACATTAGTGAATGAAGAAATGTTCATTATCTAGTCATATCAACTTTAAATTCTACCTTATCTTAACTCCCAATTCTAAGCAAGGAGAATTTCCAATTCACAAATTCAAGTTATGTTTTGTTGACAAGGCAGCAATTGCACTTACATTTTCATACTAACTGGTGTTTTTTTATTTCTAACTCTTATTATAATGACAAGTTCACCAGTTGTCTTACTGACTCAATTTAGAAAATTAAACATCACCCAAATGTATATAAAAAGGAGATCGAGGCTTGAAGTTACTCCAAATGCTCTTACATTTTTATTTTTGACGTAGAACAAATAAATATACAGTACAAAACAGACATACATACACATGCATTATAACATTTAATTTGACAAATAGGACAGAGGGTGAAAAGAGGTGCTGCAGCACAGGCAGCATGAGAAAAATAAAGAGCTTTTTGAACATTAAAGAAGAATGGAATACTTTACTGTCATTACACAGGTACAATGAGATGAGTAGAGCTGCTCCTTTGTTGAAGGTGCCATCAAAGATACAAAAACCAACAAGAGACGTACACACTCAGGAGGAGACAACATACAAACAACAAGCATTCATACAGCATAAAGCATGGAGACATGTCCCAGTAGAGACACTAAATACTTTAAATGTCCTCTTAAAGTACAAGTTTCTTTCTGACACACTTCCAAGATATTAAAATAAATGTACTAATACACTCTAAAACCGTCATTAACTTAAAACTTTTTTCTTTTTAAACACATAAACATTCAAGAGTGTAATGTCACAACATGGAAACATGTCACTGTAGAGCAGGGGTGGGGAACCTCCGGCTTCCGGGCCGTATACGGTCCGCGAGACCATTTGATACGGCCCTCGAGGTAATTTATAAACACACGCAAACATTTATTTTAAAGAAATCTAGACCGCAAAATAATGAAACAAGCGAGTGCCTGTCTCCTTAAACACAACACGAGCCTAACGTGTCTTCACATGGTGTATATGTCTCGTCTGACAGGGGTGTAGTTCTGCCGGAGAGCACCGGAACGCCGCTCCGGCACAAAGATTGCAGTACTCATAAGGAGCCGGACACATGCCGGTGTTTCTGCGTGGCTGTGTCTTCAGTTGAAGGCCCGGTGGTGATCTGCTCATCTGTCATACTGAGCATACAGTCAATAGCTTAGTTGTTATTAGCATCTGGTTAGCTAGCTATGCTAACGAATATAAGAAGCTTTTTCTCCAACCAGTGAGGTAAAGGCACATCTTTATATGATCATTATAGTTATACAAAACTAAGAGCATAAAGTAAACAGGTATAAAATACTATATGACAGTAAAAAAAAAGTTGTTATTAATAAACAAGAATACAGTTTGAAAGGGGAGTGATTTGTAAAATATCCATAAAGAAATAGAAAATCTGTTTACATTTGTGTTTCATATGGGTGTTGAGAGATGTTTCCATAGATCTCTTAATGTTGCTCTCAAAGTGCACCAAATCTTCCCGGGCGAGCATGCCCCCCGGACCCCCCAAGAGGATGTTAGGTCCACCCCCCACTTAAATCATGTTCACATGGATAGGAAACTAAATACATTTGTCAACTAAGCCGGGCTAGGAGTGTAGAGAGCATCCTGACATTCTACAGGTGCTCCATAGAGAGGATCCTTCTACAGGTGCTCCATAGAGAGCATCCTGACCTTCTACAGGTGCTCCATAGAGAGGATCCTGACCTTCTACAGGTGCTCCATCGAGAGACCTTCTACAGGTGCTCCATAGAGAGGATCCTGACCTTCTACAGGTGCTCCATAGAGAGGATCCTGACCTTCTACAGGTGCTCCATAGAGAGGATCCTGACCTTCTACAGGTGCTCCATAGAGAGGATCCTGACCTTCTACAGGTGCTCCATAGAGAGGATCCTGACCTTCTACAGGTGCTCCATAGAGAGCATCATGACCTTCTACAGGTGCTCCATAGAGAGGATCCTGATCTTCTACAGGTGCACCATAGAGAGCATCCTGACCTTCTACAGGTGCTCCATAGAGAGGATCCTGACCTTCTACAGGTGCTCCATAGAGAGGATCCTGACCTTCTACAGATGCTCCATAGAGAGGATCCTGACCTTCTACAGGTGCTCCATAGAGAGCATCATGACCTTCTACAGGTGCTCCATAGAGAGGATCCTGACCTTCTACAGGTGCTCCATAGAGAGGATCCTGACCTTCAGGTGCTCCATAGAGAGCATCCTGACCTTCTACAGGTGCTCCATAGAGAGGATCCTGACCTTCTACAGGTGCTCCATAGAGAGGATCCTGACCTTCTACAGGTGCTCCATAGAGAGGATCCTGACCTTCTACAGGTGCTCCATAGAGAGGATCCTGACCTTCTACAGGTGCTCCATAGAGAGCATCCTGACCTTCTACAGGTGCTCCATAGAGAGGATCCTGACCTTCTACAGGTGCTCCATAGAGAGGATCCTGACCTTCTACAGGTGCTCCATAGAGAGGATCCTGACCTTCTACAGGTGCTCCATAGAGAGGATCCTAACCTTCTACAGGTGCTCCATAGAGAGCATCCTGACCTTCTACAGGTGCTCCATAGAGAGGATCCTAACCTTCTACAGGTGCTCCATAGAGAGCATCCTTCTACAGGTGCTCCATAGAGAGGATCCTGACCTTCTACAGGTGCTCCATAGAGAGGATCCTGACCTTCTACAGGTGCTCCATAGAGAGCATCCTGACCTTCTACAGGTGCTCCATAGAGAGCATCCTGACCTTCTACAGGTGCTCCATAGAGAGGATCCTAACCTTCTACAGGTGCTCCATAGAGAGCATCCTGACCTTCTACAGGTGCTCCATAGAGAGGATCCTGACCTTCTACAGGTGCTCCATAGAGAGGATCCTAACCTTCTACAGGTGCTCCATAGAGAGCATCCTGACCTTCTACAGGTGCTCCATAGAGAGGATCCTGACCTTCTACAGGTGCTCCATAGAGAGGATCCTGACCTTCTACAGGTGCTCCATAGAGAGGATCCTAACCTTCTACAGGTGCTCCATAGAGAGCATCCTTCTACAGGTGCTCCATAGAGAGCATCCTGACCTTCTACAGGTGCTCCATAGAGAGGATCCTGACCTTCTACAGGTGCTCCATAGAGAGCATCCTGACCTTCTACAGGTGCTCCATAGAGAGGACCCTGACCTTCTACAGGTGCTCCATAGAGAGCATCCTGACCTTCTACAGGTGCTCCATAGAGAGGATCCTGACCTTCTACAGATGCTCCATAGAGAGCATCCTGACCTTCTACAGGTGCTCCATAGAGAGGATCCTGACTGGCTGCATCACGGCCTGGTACGGCAGCTGCAACACCCTCAACAGTAAGACTCTCCAGAGGGTGGTGAAAACTGCACAGCACATCACCAGGACGGAGCTGCCATCCATGGAGGACCTTTATCATCCATGGAGGACCTTTACTCCCAGCGGCTCAGGAAGAAAGCCCTCAGGATTATCAAATACCCCCATCACTCCAGCCACAAACTGTTCAGTCTGCTGCCGTCTGGCAGGCAGGACCGCAGCATCAGGACTAAAACCACCAGACTCAGGGACAGTTATATATCTCACAGGCTCCGCCCTCTACTGGACTCTATGGGTACTACCTTACCCTGCGAGCATTCTCCCACTGAGACTTCTATAGATGTAGCCGGCCTTGGGCGGGCCTACCTGAATGCGCGCGCATCACACCGTATAAAAGGAGGCCTAACCTCCTGACTATCATCCTTTTCTCTTCAGCAGCGGAAGTGATTCCACGAGAGACTGAGACGTTTGAAAGAAGAAGAAAGAGTTATCATACCTCCAGGGAGTCGCCACTGCTAGAGACCCGGGCCTGATCCCCACCACCTTGCTTCGAGTGGTTGGGGGACCAGGATATGGCCGAGGCGGTTCCATTTCACGTTCGCCATTCCTTCCGGGTCTGGCGTCCATGGAAGTCCACCGCCCAGGGCTGTACTCTCCCTGGTGGATGATCATGGCGGCGGGTGTGTGGGCTACTCACTCATTGCTAGAGATGCCCCCGCCTCACCAGGTCAGAGCGATTATTGGACCGCAAGGCCGAATAAGTAGCTTGGTCCACGGGCCTTGCCCCAGGCCCGGTTCCCCCAGGGACCGGTGCTCGGTGGCTTCACGTGATATAGGGTCGCCCCTACTTCATCACAGGCCGCCACCGCTGCCGGCCGTGTGATGTCCCTGGGATATCACGCCGCGTGGCACTTTCCAAAGAGGATCGTGTTGATCTCCTGGGAGCCCCCGTGTTTACGGAAGGGCTCTTTGGATCGATCTCCTTGCTCACGGGATGAGGAGTAGTCGCAGCGTGGCTGCTTCTTGCCCATCCCCAGAGGAAGAAACACTGTCCTACACTCCCCGCCCCTGCTGTAAACCCCAGTATAGGGAGCCAGCAGGTGGGCGTGTGCACGTGAGTGGAATAAACCGAGTGCTGTCAAAGCACTGTGCGGGTTCAAGAGACGCTATTGTCGGCGTGAGAGTGGCCGCGGTGCGTTCAGGGACCCCCGCAGGAGAACGGTGGTTTACGTTTGTAAACTCTAGTTCTGGAGTGAGGTGTGTGTGTGGGAAAAATGCATTCAGTAAAGACTATTGCATTTATCCCAGAGTAAGAGTTATTTCTCTCCACAATTCCACTTTTCCCCATAATGTCCGTTTCAAAGAGACGGCATTGTGACGGCGCGCGCGGCCCCCCTCCCCCGAGGGCGGGCCACGGTGCGTTCAAAGACCTCAGTAGAGAGGTGCCGGCACGGAGATCCCGTGCCCGCGGCGCCCTCCACCTCTTCGGCCCACCCCGTGGAACCGGCGTGCCGGCACTCACGGGGACGGGCTTTCCGTCTTTACGGATCTGGCTGGCGGGGGGAGAAAATCTCTCCGCCCGGGACGAGGGGGCGAATCCCGCCTCCTCGCTGTATAATGCACAGATCACTACATTTTCTAATAAGAATGAGGTTGATCTGTATCCAAATCTAAGTGTCTTTTGTTTCCACAAAGGCTACACTTAGGCCTAAACACAATGTTAACCGTACAAATTCCCCATTCGCTGCCCCAGCTGTAGCTCCTGTAAAGGAGGTGGCTAATGGGCGTGCGCAGAGAGGGATGAACCGCAGGGAGTGCTATCTAAAGGAGAGCGCTATGCGGGTACAGGGACATTATGGCCGGTGTATTGCTGTCAGAGAACACACTACGCCTAGAGCAAAGACTCCAATGCAGTTTACCCGTAGTGGTAAAGGCTGCATTATGGCGGAGCCCGCACTCACACAAGAGCGGGTGGCGGTGCGTTCAGGGACCTTAGTAAAACACACTACGCCTATAAAGACTCCGATAAATGCTGTTACCGTAATGGTGAGAACAGCATTAGGGTGGAGCGCGCGCTCACACAAGAGCACGCGGCGGTGCGTTCAGGGTCCTCAGTAAATAATCGGCCCTTTCTGTGTCAACCCTCGATGGGCAAATCTTCCCTTCACGGGGAGTTTTGCGGCGGGACGGGTCGCCAGAGAGTACCACAGCTTTATAGCTGCGGCTCCACAGCTGAGGGCATGCTCTTTAACATGGAAACTCAGCTATGTACTATCAAAGTGGATGGACAGGAAGCTGAGGCGGACCCGGCGCCACGAGGGGGCAAAAGGGGGCATTGCCCCCTCAGTTGTATTCTTTGCCCCCTCACTTTGAGCATCATTCATCCATCAAAAAGTACGATAAATGTCACAATTATTAAATAACTTTAAATAATTATTTCCCCCAATATACGTGTAAAAAAGCCTCAACCCCAAGTGAGCTTGTAGTTAGCGTGTGTGCTTAGCTGTAAACACAGTCCACAGACCAAAACGTCCCCATTTTCCGGGCAAAGTCTTCGGTGGCCGGTACCCGGTTGAAACTCCGGAAAATGCTCCCGTTTTTGAATGTGCATTAAAAAACATAAAGCAAGGTGAAATAAAATGTTACATGATGTCAGTAAAAACAAGTCTATGGTAAAAACAGAGTAACAGAGTTGTGCCTGTTTGTTGCATTAGCGTATTTCTTCTTCTACTACTTTTTCTTCTACCTCTACTTCTTCTTCTTCTACTTGTAATTCAATGTAGGCTACCTGCCCGCGAAATATATTATAAATATTGACATAGTACAACAACAAAGCTTTAAACGAGGTAAGTTACGAATTTATGTTCTCAATCGTCAAGTGTGGGATTGAATATTACATTAGTTTAGATTATTACTATAATAATAATAATAATAATAATATGTTGTATATGATATAAACCGTATTGGTACAATGAGTGACATCTAGTGACGGATTGTGGAACATTGATTCGATTGTTCGGTACCACTTTACAATAAGACTACCCTTATAAGTAATTCATAAATAATTAGGTTATTAATTAAGTTGTAAACACTTTATTAATCATTAAGAACCATTTATAAACCAGTTCTAACATAGTTTTCATACGTCAACACAGGCTCACTATTTGGCAAGATGACTAAGCCTTATATTGGCTAGCTTACTTCATCTTCTTCATCAGCCAGCATCCTTGGTATCTGTTGTTCAGTAAGTTTATTCCCCCCCTTCAATCAATCAATGTGTATTTATTAGGGCTGTCAGTCGATTAATCGCATGATTGTCCATAGTTAATCGTGATTAATCGCAAATTAATCGCACATTTTTGATCTGTTCTAAATGTACCTTAGAGGAATATTTTCAAGTTTTTAATTTTTTTTTTAACTCTTATCAACATATGAGTGGACAAATATGCTTTATGCTAATGTTTATTATCATTTGAATTTTTTTTTGCGTTAGCGCGTTATTAACTTGACAGCCCTAGTATTTATATAGCCCAATATCATCACATCACAAATGTTACATTTGTCTCAGTGGACTTCACAGTTTGTACAGAATATCAGTATGACAATACGACACCCTCTGTCCTTACACCCCTTCCATCTTGATGTTTCTTGACATCTCTTTATGACCATTTATTTATGAGTTACTAACATTTATAACTGGAAAAAGGGAGCCTTATTGTAAAGTGTAAAACACATTCCCATTATTAATGAGTTACTAACATTTCTAATAAGGCTTACATTTATCTGTAGCAGTACAGATAAATGTGGGCTCACTATTTGGCAAGCAACCGGTCACAGTTGCCCTGTTTATCTCAAATCTTATAAAAGCTTATTAATGATTTATAAAGTTTTCACAAGTTAATTAATAAATGAATTACAAACTATTCGTAAAGTGGTACCGATTTTTCTCATGGCAGTTAGACTCTAGAGACAAACCAGGGTGCTTTGCTTTTATTCTGTGTCTTTCCATTTGGTGTAGTATTTTCTCCAGTATTACATTTGGTCTATATATTAGTCACTTTATTATGAAATGCCAGGTTTTAGGCCTTGGTTTGAACATTCAATTCTGAAAATAAAAATGGTATAATTACAGAGCCTGTCAATTTATGAATTGAGGAAATCAAAGTTAGTCTGTTAACCAAAGTGCAGCAATCTAATAATGTACTATCTGTTATTAAAGATCAGAGGAAAAGAACAGAATGAGAGGGGTAAATCCGGAATAAAGAAGCAAAGAGATTGTAGAGCAGTGAGAAGGAAAGGAAGAAAGAGAAGACACGTTTAGATCAGGATGGATATCCGAAAGTGGTTGTCCAACAAGAAGGCTGGTAGTTCTGGCAGCAGCAAAGATATTGTGGAGGCCGAGCTTCCAGAGAGGGATTTAGTTCAGAGCGAGTTAACTCCACCAGCCAGAGAAGATGTCCCAGCGGCGGCCAGAGCATCTTGTTCCACAATAAGCACTGGAATGGGTCAACAGCTGCCTCCAGCTCCACCTTTTAATGCCACTGCGCCTGACGATCTTGGGACAGAGGGGCCAGCCCAGGTTATCCTGCAGTCCTACCCTGTCCGAATAATTAATGGCCAAAAACGCACCTTTACCAATAATTGGTTTAATGGAAGAAAGTGGCTGGAATATTCAGTTGTGGCTGATGCTGCATTTTGCTTTCCATGTAGAAAGTTTAACATAGGGTGTAGTGCTAATGCAGACAAAGCCTTCACACAAACCGGCTTCTGTAATTGGAAATGTGCAACTGATAGCACCAAAGGTTTTTCAAGACATGCATCCAGCAAGGAACATTTGAAATGCAACGCTCTCTGGATCGAATATGGTGCTCGTAGTGCTACAGGATCTGAGGTCTCCACGCTTGTTAATGAGGGGCAACTGGCAAGAAATCGCCAATATTTAAGTGCGATCGTGGACATCATTGAGTTCCTTGTGTCACACCAGCAACCGCTCAGGGGGACGTTAGATGCTGTGGAGTCAAGAGAAGACGTGGAAAGTGGACTGTTTTTGTCTATGATGGAATATACACTGAGGAAAGACCCGGCCTTAGCAAAGGCATTCAGCACTATTCCGAAAAATGACATTCAAAACGAAATAATAGGGCTCATGAGTGAAATAGTTGAAGAAATAGGAGACAGCTGGTACACTTTAAAGGTGGACGGGACCAAGGATCCAACAGGTTGTGAAAATGTGTCAATCGTGGTCCGTTATCTAAATAAGAACAATGATATTCGTGAGAGACTGCTGGTAATGGCCACTACGAAGCATTGTGATGCCCTAAGTCTGACAGACCTTGTCATTTCTGAGCTAAGAAAGGCAGGCTTAACAACAGACAAAATCCTCAGCCAGTGCTATGATGGTGCAAGTGTGATGTCAGGGAAAAGAGGAGGCGTACAGAAAATACTGCAGAAGAAAGTTGAGAGAGAAGTCCCATATGTGCATTGCTTCAACCACCAATTACATCTGGTGGTTATTCATGCCATGTCCTCAGAGAACACTCTGCAAGTCTTTTTTGATGTGTGTGACATGCTTTATCGGTTTCTGAAAAAACCAACTGTGTCCGCAGTGTACACAGTACAACGCCTGAAAAGGTTATTGGACCAAAGGTGGACCGGTCACCTAGGTACCGTGTCAGTCATAGTCAACAGTTATGACGCTGTCGAGCAATTCCTTGCGGAGATTGACAGCAGTGGCCTTCCCACCCAACTAAGAGTAGAGGCAGCAGGTCTCCTAAAAGCAGTTCAAGAGCCCCACTTCAAATTTACTGCGGTTATGGTCCACAAAATCCTCGCCCTTCTGGACCCTCCTAACAAAGTCTTGCAGGATAAAAAAACAGACCTCTACACTGGAGTGAAGGTTGTTAAAAGTGCGTTGGATTGTGTGGAGCATCTCAGGAGTGACTCGGAATTCCAAGCCATTTGGGCACAGTGTTCCACTGGCAGCTCAGCTGATGCATCAGAACCAGCAGCTCCTCCACCAATGAAAAGAGTTTGCCAAGTCCCTACACACCTGAAGCAGTACGTGGTGGAGAGTACTATAGGTCAGCAGGACATAGGAAGTGAGACAGAGTGCAAGCACATTGGACAGTGTCATTGGGGAAATGAACAGGAGATTTTCTGAACGAAACAGCCAGCTGGTCGAGGCGCTTTGTGCCCTTGACCCAGAAAATCCTCACTTCTTGGATGTACAGAAGGTGACACCACTGCTTGAGCTCACGAAAACCACTTTTGTGGAATCTGAGTTTGCTGTAGCTCGGAACTTTTTGCAGTCTGAAATGGCCTGCTCTACTGGGGATGTGTGGACCCCCACTTCCATCCTGCAGCGCTTCTCCAGGCCTCTTGCCGCTATGCCAACCGTGCTTACCGCACTGAAACATGGAGTGACTTTTGGGGCATCCTCGGCTACGTGTGAGAGCACCTTTTCAACGCTAACGAATGTCTTCAGTCAGCACAGACGAAGCATGCTGCACCCAAGAAAAGCCTGCATGATACAATTGGCATGTGAGGCGGATCTCACAAAACAATTTCGGGAAAAAGATTGGAAGGAGCGCTTATTCAGAAAGTTCAATAAGCAAACAAGGAGGCTGCAACTTTACTGAAATAAGGTAAGATACAATTCTGCAGATTTATCTTGTTAAACAAATGTGTCAATTAATTACATTGCCAGTATTTTTCGTTGTTATGTGACGACCCCTACTTTACCTGTTGTGTGTGTGTGTATGTCCCTTTAACGTTCAGCACTGATTGAGGGCACCTGGCTGTCGGTACGGTCATGAGGAGTGAAAGGCCCGAGCCAGAGACTTGCTTGCTCTCTCTGTTGGAGGATTTGTTTTGGAGAGCAGCTACCTGACTTATGATTTTGTTTCCCTTCACCTTAGTTTGGCATTCAACACTTTGCACGACCACACAATGTCCACACACCCACACATACACTACTGATCTTACTGATTAACACATCCCATTGTGGTAGCTCTGTTTAGTTTAATGGTAATAATAAATATAATTCCTTACATCGCGTCCACGTTTTTGTTATGGCCAAGAGCCAGGCCGTGACAGTTGTGAAAAAAAAGTCGCCCCCTCTGATTTTTTAACAGCCCCCTCAGTCATTTCATCCTGGAGCCTGGCCTGCGCTGAGGGGGTTATTCACTCCAGTTTTGCAGCGTCCCACCCCCTTTTATGGGCATGCGAGAAGTGAATCTAGTCTCTCAGGAGGAGATGGGTTTCCTCGCAGCAGAGATTTAGGCTCTGGTGCAGAAACAGGCTGTGTCTGTTGTGCACCCTCAGCGCAGGGAAGAGGGTCTTTATTCCATGTACTTCCTGGTTCTCAAGAAGACAGGGGAATTCAGATCTATTCTAGATCTCCGGGGCCTGAATCGCCACATTTCCCGCAGGAAATTCTGCATGTTGACTGTGAAACAGTTACTGGGGCTTGTGCAGCTGGGCGATTGGTTCACCACCATCGACCTGAAAGACGCGTACTTTCATGTAGAAATTGCTCCAGAGCACAGAAAGTATCTGCGTTTTGCCTTCCAGGGAATAGCTTACGAGTACAACAGGCTGCCGGTCGGCTATTCCCTATCCCCACGCACATTCAGCAAATGTGTGGCCACAGCGCTTCAACCGCTGCACGGCATGAGTTTTCTTTTACATAGACGACCTCATAGTCATGGCTGGGTCACGGGAACAGGCAATGTTTTGCAGCACAATTGATCACACACCTAACCAAATTGGGCTTTGCGATCAATTGGAAAAAGAGCACCCCCATACCTCACCAACGGGCGCTGTATTTGGGTGTGGTGCTCGCTGCAGGCGCGTCGCGCGCCACCCTGTCAGAGAGCAGACGTGCATCCCTTCTTCAGGGGGTGCGCAGGCTGCGACAGGGGGCAACAGTGACAGCTTTAACTGTCATGCAGACGCTGGGTCTCATGGCGGCTGCTCACATGGTGGTCCCGTTAGCGTTACTACATATGCGCCGCCTGCAGAGGTGGTTCTCCAGCCTGCGCTTGGATCCCAAGAGGCACAGGTGGCGGCTGGTGACCATACCCCCTTCAGTGAGGGGCAACCTCCGGTTTTGGGGGTCTCCGGATCACCTCCGGAGGGGGTCTCCACTGGGACGGGTGACCTCCTACATCACAGTGTTCACGGATGCATCCAGAACAGGATAGGGAGGGACCTGCCTGAAGAGGGCTATAGGTGGGCGCTGGGCTCTAACAGAGTTTCGACACAGCAACCTCCTAGAGCTACGGGCGGTAGTGTTAGTCCTCCGGCATTTCATGCCCCTAATTCAAGGGAGGCATGTGATGGTCAGGAGCGACAACAGCACCACAGTGGCTTATATCAACAAGCAGGGCGGAGTTCGATCTGCCGCCTTGTTGACCACAGCGGAGAGGCTGTGGTTATGGGCTTCAGAGGTGGTGTTATCTCTGAGAGCCCTCCATATCCCGGGACTGGAGAATGGGGAACCGACCTCATGTCGAGGGGTGGGCCCCTGCCAGGCGAGTGGGTGCTTCACCCGAAGGTGGTGAAGCAAATCTGGGCCCAGTTCGGGAGAGCGGAAGTGGATCTGTTCGCCAGCCGGCAAAACAGCCACTGTGCCCTGTGGTTCTCCGTGGCTCGGAGCGACGACCCACCCTTGGGGGTGGACGCGTTTGCACACGAGCCATGGCCAAGGAAGCTGCTATACGCCTTTCCACCGCTGCGTCTCATTCTCCCCCTCCTGAGGAGAGTGAGGCGAGAACGTCTGGCAGTCATCCTAGTGGCTCCGGATCGCGTTGGGGCGCCGTGGTACTCAGAGATGACACAGATGAAGGTGGGCCAGCCCTGGGCGGTTCCCCAGTTCTGGGGGGCGATGTCTCAAGAGGCAGGTGCAATCGGGGCGTTACCCACTCTCGGCCATCCTCTCCAGGTTTGGCTCCTGAGAGGGACAGGTTGAGACAGGGTGGATTGTCTGACAGCGTTATTCAGTCTATCCAGGCAGCGAGAGCTGGATCCACCACAGCCTGTTACAGGCCGAGGTGGCTAGGATTCCAGCGATGGTGTGAGGAGCGGAGAATAGAGCCCCTATCTTGTGAGTTAGGCTCTATTTTATCCTTCTTACAGTTACTGGTGGACAGAGGGCTTGCACATTCAACAGTGAAGGTGTATGCAGCAGCCATCTCGTCCTGTCATGAGGGATTTGGCGGCAGGTCAGCCTTTAGTCACCACTGATGTCGCGGTTTTTACAGGGGGTCAGGAGGCTGCGCCCAGTAGTACACGCCTCCACCCCACAGTGGGACCTGCCCCTAGTGCTCGAGGCTCTGGCCTCGGGGGCCGTTTGAGCCTCTGGAGCTCTCCTCTCTGAAAGCATTGTCGTGGAAAACAGCTTTGCTTCTTGCCTTAACGTCAGCCAAAAGAGTGTCCGAGTTAACTGCTCTGTCGGTGCACCCGAGCTGTTTACAGATTTGGGGTGATCGGAGCGGCGCGACACTCAGACCGAACCCCTCCTTTGTGCCCAAGAGCCTAAGGAGTGCGTTCAGGTCAAGGGCTATTCAGTTAGGGGGTTTTAGTCTTCCCCCCCATGGTGGGGACAGGGAAGCTAAACTGCACCTCCTCTGCCCGGTGCGTGCGCTAGCATGTTATGTAGAGCGCACGGCTGCCCTTAGACGCACCGAACAGCTGTTCGTGTGCTTCGGGGGCGGGGTGATCGGGAAAGCTCTGTCCAAGAAACGCCTGGCAGGCTGGCTCTGCGAGTGCATTGCACATGCCTACGGACAGGCAGGGAGAGCCTGCCCCACGGGGGTTCGTGCACACTCCACACGGGCTGTGGCTGCGTCAACAGCCTTATTCAACGGTGTGAGTGTGGAGGATATATGCACAGCTTGGTCGACGCCAGGCCCCTTCATAAGGTTTTATCTCTTGGACATGTCGGGCTCTTTCTCCTCGTCTGTACTTGCGGGGGCAACACAGGACTGGTAGGGGGGAGGGGGGTTGTGGGTCAGTTGGCATCTGACCCCCTCCCCGGACGTAATGCACCTTCGCTGTTCTCTGGCCTTCTGAGGGTCCCGGGAGGGGCGGGGGGGGCGCACTGGGCCCTTACAGGGCTGGAGGACTACTCTCCTCCTGTCGAGAGGCAGGAGGGGGGGAGCCCTCCACACTTTAGTCCACACACTCTGCACAGGGTCAGTGTTTGAGTGTGGGACGTGGGCTCTGACGCTCTCCCTGCGATCCTTAGGGATTCAGGGAGGCAGGCGTGTAGTAAGCCCATTCGGGGCTGAGGGGGCTCTCCCCATCCGTCTATCCGGCAATGTTTTTTGAGCACACTTTCTGCGAGGTAAGCGCAGCAGGGTGTGCTCTGTCAGCCACAGCCCAGATTTCTCCTCGGTTACAACCGGGTTAAAGGAGAATGTGGGGCAGCAGCTGCTGACCATAAAAGCCGGTCAGGGGCAGTAGGGTGGAATATTGTTGTTGGACGACAGTGCACGTATACATCGGGGCTCCACCCACTGTACCCATAGAGTCCAGTAGAGGGTGGAGCCTGTGAGAGATATAACGTTGGGTTATGTATGGTAACCCTTGTCATATTAGCACAGGCGGAGCCCTCTACCCAGGGCACTGTCTGTCCTATTCCGCTCGCTGAAGAGAGGTGTAGGATGATAGTCAGGAGGTGAGGCCTCCTTTTATACGGTGTGATGCGCGCGCATTCAGGTAGGCCCGCCCAAGGCCGGCTACGTCTATAGAAGCCTCAGTGGGAGAATGCTCGCAGGGTAAGGTAGTACCCATAGAGTCCAGTAGAGGGCGGAGCCTGTGAGAGATATAACACGGGTTGCCATACGTAACCCAACGTTTCATCCCACAGGCCATAAGACTATTTACCACCTGAGCTTGCACTATTTTTTGCGATCTAAGTTTCATACATGACATAACTACACAGTAGTTGTGTATATGTTAAATAAACCTTTGATTCTTGAATCAGAATCTTGATAGAAAAGTGAATCATTCATTTTAGTGCCAATGCATAACCCTTATAAATAAAAGAGGATAGAGAAGGGAAGAAATGGTGTAGTGGATCCTGCTCATAAAATCTATAAAAAAAGAGTAAACACTGTAACTGATGTTACCATTCTGAAAAATACATTTAGATTGTTGGTAATCTGTGAGGCTGTGTGTATGTAGATGGACAAATATCACTGAGGACAATCACAGAGGGCTGTGCCTGGAAGCTGCTTGATAAATGTTAGTCAAATTCTCTTTGCCACAGACGTGTACTGTACAACTTAACCATACTCAGCTGCATTACTATTGAACACCACCATGAAGTAATGTAACCGCAGAGTGTTAGTGAAGTAGTGACGGCAGCATGATCAGCTCCAGCAAATGGGAGGTAGAGAAGGAAAGAGAGAGGAGTGTGTGAGTGAGTGAGGGAGGGAGAGAGGATTCACTGGGTAACACTCTCACACACTGCACATTCAATGTGTGTGTGAGTGAGGGAGAGAGACACAAGCTATTTATTCAGCATGTCACTGTCAGCTGGAGAATGGGCTAAATGAGGGTCATCCTTCCCTCAGAGGTAGGTCACCACTACACACACACACACACACACACACACACACACACACACACAGACATAAACACACACCATGTGCACGAAGTGCCTGTTGTTTGGTGTATGTGTGTCTAACATATCATGTATGGTGGACAGCTCCATAACACTTAGTAAATAACTATAAATGCACAACTAAAGATATAAATGAATACAGTTATCGATGAATACATTCGAAAATAGATAAATAAATGCAGGAATAAAAACATTTAAGAATACATAAATGCTGAAATGTGTGTATTTTAATCCTGAAATACATGTACAATAATGTTCAGGCCCCAACAGCCTGAACTGGATCCGGAACTGGAGCCGGAACTGGAGCCGAAAGCATGGCTGCTGGGGCTCGGGCTGGTAGCCTGGCCTTGTTTCTGTTACGTGTGCGTTGAAGGCTCCGCAGACCTCCAACCACCAGGCGAGATCCAAGAAACGGATCAGGGGCAGAAGCAAATGAAGGAGAAAGGACTGGAGCTAGCAGGCCGGTTGTTAGCTTCCCTCCGGCTAGCAGACTGGAGATCAAATGTCTGTCGGAAGTCCTTAGTCCAGCCAGGTAAGTACTTCAACAGCCATGGTTTTTTGTTTGCCTCCTATATTAATGTCAAAGGTTAACAACTTCTGTCACAACAGAACACTTCCTCAATCAATGGATCTTGCATATATTACTTTACGAGATAAAGATGGAAAAGTAAAAATGGAATGTTTTTCATTTAGGCCTATAGGTCTCTTGGATTGCGATTATCACTAAATCATTAGCATAACAACTGGAAACTGACTGGTAAGGATTAATTAGTTAAGGGTAAGATTACCCTTAACTAATTAATCCTTCTTTTAAATAGGAAAAAAGCTTTGGGGGTATCTATCTACAGATAAATATTAAGCCTGACAAAGTCTAAATTGCATGGTTTGTTTTGGAACTTGACAATCAACTTTCCTGCAATGTTAACTATGTTGAAGCACTTATTTTAACTGATATTATACACATTAATTATACTCTTATGTATGTAGATAGTATAAGAAATGTGCAGAATACGACAGTGTAATGGTGGAAGTATACACACACATTGATAGATGTCTTGTAATGCACTGTTGAGGAACCTGTGACTCAAGTTTTTCATTCATTGCATAACTACACTGTTGTGTATATGATATGTCAATAAACCTTAGAAAATCTTGAAATCTTGAAAGGGATGTGCAAAATAGCAATTATATACAGTCTTTAATGAACTATTAGAGAATAACGAGTAATGAATATGCTTTAAACGGATCTGCAGATAAATATTTAGTCTTCTCAAGCACCCACTATCAAATATCTCTCCTGATTGTTGGCACTTGACAATCACCTTCACTGAATTTCACTCAGGTGTAACTAAAGTCTGATTTAAGGGTTGTTTATATTTCACATCATTAATCAGAATCTGTAAAGTAACTACAATAAATGTAGTGGAGTAAAAATACCAGGTTAACCTTAAAGAAAGCCCTCAGGATTATAAAAGACCCCATCACCCCAGCCACAAACTGTTCTGTCTGCTGCCGTCTGGCAGGCGGTACCGCAGCATCCGGACTAAAACCACCAGACACAGAGACCGCTTCATCCCACAGGCCATACGATTATTAAACACCTGAACTTAGAAACAACATCCATAACATTCATCTGGCTGCTACTTAGAAATTATTTATCTAGTATATCATATTCCAATCACTTGTATAGACTCTTATTGCACTATTTCACTATTTTTTCTGTGTAGGCCTATCTGTTTTATTACGTAGCACTGTTGGAGGAGCCTGTGACCTAAGGGGGGGGGGGGGGTAGGACACGTTTGATTCCTGTTTTGAATAGTGTGCCGTCGTCGATGGGTTTCATTCCATTTCAAAGTCCTTTTTGACGCTCTGTGTAAACTTCACACACTGCCACTTCAACATCCAATCACAGAGGTTGAGGACTGATCACGGGTTTGTCAAGCTAAGCACATGGTGTAGTCCCAAACGATAGCTGAGGATTCTGGGTAGTGTAGTGTCTTCTGCCGTCCAAAAACTCAGAAAAAATCTTTGTTTCTCCGAATTGAAGGGGGAAAATACAAAAGCATTGTACACAATTCAAACCAATCAATGTTGTGTAATTAACAAGGATAATCTGGTGTTTTTTTGGTCGATGAGTAGTGCAGATATCACTGTAAAATCAATCGACAGTAAGGAGAATTCTTACTTCCGGGTGTAAAATTCTCTGTTATCCAATGGGAATGGACGCTCGTAATACAATAGAGGGGACATGATCATTATCTTTTAAATAACGTTAACTAAAGGGAACAATCTATTTGACACAGCTGAAGCTCTGGCCTTCCTTAAAAACTAACTAATTTAATAAAAATCACAGTTGCATTACACACAATGCACTGTTTTTTGAGAACACAAATTCGTAACTAATGTAATTTTTACATTCTGACGAAAAATTCAAATTATTATGAATACAAATAAAATAAAAGAAGCCTCCCGTGAGTTACTACAAACTATAAAGTAGATTTAAAAAAACGTTTTATAGAATAAAAGCTCACTGCGGGACGTTGTAGAAATGCGTGTGTGCACCACGACAAAGGAGCCTCATTCACTTTATATTGGGGTTGTTTGCGTGGTGCAGACACGTAAATGTAACAAAGTTCGTGACTCCACCACGCATTGTGGTGTTAAGAAGTCGTGGTGGAGTCACGCATTCTGGTGAGATCAGGTTGTCCTAAACTGTAATGGAAATGCGCCACGGCCTCGGACGGCCAGCGAGGCAGCCCGAGGCCTGAGCGAGGACGCTTAGGGACGCTTAAACGGGGCTACCCCGCTGCAGTGGAAATGTGCCATTAGTCACTGGGAAGACAGGACTCACTATGGGTTCAGGTGGAAGCCGTTTTCTTTGACCCGTTGCCAGTGGAAACTCTCACATTTTCAAAGGTGAAAATAAGCTGAAAATATGGATAACTGTTTCACAGTGGTCAATACACTCTTAGCCTGGAGGGACTGTACAAAAAAAGTTAATGTTGGTCATGACACTATGTTTTTATGTAACCTTTATTTAACCAGAAGAAAACATTGAGACAACATTTCATTTACAATGCTGACCTGGCCAAGAAGGCAGCAACGTTACACGTTCTTACACATAACACAGACATATAAAATACAGAAAACACAACTAATTAAAAGACGAAAAGCAGCCACTACATTGTGCACATTTGGGACAGAAAGGTACACTACTTATTACTGCAAGAGCAGCTGGTGGTAAGGACCTCAGACAACTTCAATTTAAAACAGGCTATAGGGACAAGTGCCATCAGTTTGAGGCGTGATTGAAGGTCATTCCAAGACCAAGGACCATGATAAAAAAGACTCCTTTTCCCAGCCTCGGTCCGCACAGCAGGAACCTGGAACCGTATCCAGGCATTGGTTCTGAGGTTGTGAGAGTCACAAACTGGAGCAAATCTGGCACAAATATACAGTGGAAGCTTTCCTAAAATGGCTTTATACAATAATAAAATCCAATGCTGCATCCCACGCATACTAAGTGAGGACCATCCAGTTAGGCTGTACAGTGTGCAATGATGAGTCCTATAGGGTGCATCTGATATGGAGTGCCACAGGGCTCAGTGCTCGGACCTATTTTGTTCACATTATATATGCTTCCGTTAGGCAATATTATAAGGAATCATTCTGTAAACTTTCATTGTTATGCGGATGATACTCAACTATATTTATCAATCAAGCCTGATGAAATTAATCATCTAAATAAAATTCAAGACTGCCTTAAGGACTTAAAAACGTGGATGACCTTAAACTTTTTGATGTTAAACACGACCAAAACTGAAGTTATTGTACTTGGCCCGAAGAATCTACGAAACAAATTATCTAAAGATATACTAACTATGGATGGCATTAATTTGGCCTCCAGTGAGACTGTAAGGAATCTTGGTGTTATATTTGATCAGGATTTATCCTTTAACGCCCACAATAAAATCAATTTCAAGGACCGCCTACTTCCATCTACGTAACATTGCAAAATCAGGCATATCTTGCCTCAAAAACGATGCAGAGAAACTAGTCCATGCATTTGTTACTTCTAGGCTGGATTATTGTAACTCTTTATTATCAGGGAGTACCAAGAAGTCAGTCAAGTCGCTTCAGCTGATTCAAAAGGCTGCAGCTC
The DNA here is from genome assembly GCA_023974075.1 of Chaenocephalus aceratus. Taxonomy (NCBI): domain Eukaryota; kingdom Metazoa; phylum Chordata; class Actinopteri; order Perciformes; family Channichthyidae; genus Chaenocephalus; species Chaenocephalus aceratus. Next base: position 52,997 of record JAMFTG010001681.1, read on the forward strand.
GTGTACTAACCAGAGTTAGGAAAGGGACCACATTACTCCTGTTCTGGCTGCCTTACACTGGCTCCCTATAGAACACAGGATAGAATTTAAAATTCTTCTTCTCGCCTACAAAGCCCTTAATGGGCAGGCGCCATCTTACCTTAAAGAATTCATTATACCCTACTGTCCTACTAGGGCATTGCGTTCCAAGAATGCAGGGTTGTTGGTTGTTCCTAGAATCTCTAAAAGTACAATGGGAGCCAGAGCCTTTTCTTATCAAGCTCCACATTTGTGGAATCAGCTTCCAGTTTGTGTTCGGGCGGCAGACACCCTATCCGTTTTTAGAGTGCGCTTAAGACCTTCCT
>JAMFTG010001682.1:0-22500 GCA_023974075.1 Chaenocephalus aceratus
CGACCTCCGGTTCCAGGAAAGAAACCCACGTGGTGTCGTCAAACCCACAGAACGTCCCGTCACCTCCTGAAGGAACACTTCTGATCCTGCGAGACAGACCTCTGTTATTGTGGGGAAGCGCTGGCTCGTTAACGTCGGCACAGGAAGCCCAGAGGTCACAGAATGAAAGCTGCAGCTGCGGGTCGGCTGTTATTTACGTCGTTATCGAAAGCAGCAAATCAATCCGATCGAGCGAGAGGAAGATGATTTACAGAACATTAGCGTCTGCAGACTGAAGAGCCCGAACAGCTTCCTGGTGACATGTTTAATTAGCTAATGTTTCCAGGCAACAGCACACGGCTCCGGTGGGATGCATCATGGGACGCAGGAGAGAGGGCTTGTGTCTGCAATTATACCGGCAACAATATCAGGATCAGGAATAACGAGGAACTTTGATTCCCGGTGTTTCAGGGAGTGATCGTTTCTGATTTCGATTATAGTTCTCATTATCATTAGAAATATAGTAAAATATAGTATTTTATTGTATTACTTCATTGTGTATAGGTATTCCTAAAAAAACGTTATTTATTTTTGTGTAAATGCTTTTTCTGCTGTATTTTCTAACTATAGTTTATAAATCACTGCTTTTTTCTTTCTTGCAATCATGTTTTTAGACACACACACACACACGCGCGCACACACACACACACACACACACACACACACACAGAGACGCAGGTTCATGTAATCTATGACCTGAAGACGTTTCTTCATCGAGCGTCTGCAGGTGAATTAATGTTGTCGATACTCTTCCTCTTCCTCTTCCTCCACCTCCTCATTTCTCAACGTGTGTGCATCTGCTCTGCACGTGTGTGTGTGTGTGTGTGTGTGTGTGTGTGTGTGTGTGTGTGTGTGTGTGTGTGTGTGTGTGTGTGTGTGTGTGTGTGTGTGTGTGTGTGTGTGTGTGTGTGTGTGTGTGTGTGTATGTGTGTGCGCACTTGTGCACAGGCTTGTTAATATTCAACGGGTGCATCTGTGTGTGTGTTCATGCAGGACACACGCAGGGACAATGTCACAGCGTGTCACCGTCATCGTGTATCACGGCGCGGACACAGAACCCGACATCGGCTCAGTGTTCGATAGTTATTGCACTTAATGTAATGGGTTTAAACTGAATGTCACACTGACTTCGCTGTCTGCTTTCCAGCTCTCACTGTGTCTTCAAGCATGCTAACGGCTAATGTTAGCATGCCGTAACGTGAGTCAGATTGTGACGTTGTGCTTTGCATTTTTGTTATGAATACTTCCACACAAACTGCGTCTGTTGGCTTCCTCTCAGGCTTGTTAATATCCAACCCAGTCTCACGGCATTTCGTGTTCACCAACACGATTTGCCCCTTTTTTTCGTGTTGCACAGCACGATTTTAAAAGCAATGTATTGTAGCGACCCTGGTATAGGCTGTTGAGGGTGTCACTCAGGAATCCCCCGTCTCTCTGCCAATCATGGAGCTGCACGGGCTGCTGTCTGAGGTGCGGGCCTGTGGTTGGGTGAGCAGACGGGGGAGGGCGGGAAGTGTGACGTGTACAATGTGATATATAGGTGCTGTGTTAGAAGTCAGTGTCAATGTGTGTGAGGTTGAGCCTCAAGCTATACCCATCCGTAAACATATGTGTAGAAGTCAAGTTATTAAAGCCTAGTAACTTGAAGCTTGCCTCTCGACTCCTTCCTGTGAACGTTACATTGGTGTCAGAAGTGAATTTTCGAACGGAGGACGTCTATCCTGACGGGAGATCGTAACTGCGTCACGAGCTAGCCGGTAAGCTAGCGGAGATGGAAAAGTTCAGCAAGATGGGAGTGAAGCAAGAAAATAGTGATGGAGAGGAAGATGGAGCATGCGGGTGGTCGAAGGACATGAGTGGAGAGTTCAGGAGAGCACAGGAGGCGAGAGAGCGCCTGAGAGAGTCGGCGATGAAGATGGCTAGAGACGCGGGAATGTCGCCATCTTCAGCGCCATTTCGCGCCATTTCCAAGCGGGATGTAAACAACAATGGCGGCGCCCAGCAACCAGCAGCAGCCGCCGCGTCCGTGAAGACACCCAAATACTCGGGTAAGGCAGACTGGGAGGCTTTCCATGCCCAATTTGAACTGCTTGCACATGCCGGGGGGTGGTCAATAGAGACTAAAGCACTACAGCTGGCTTTGTGCCTCACAGACGAGGCTCTTTCATGTCTGCTACTACTTAGCCCGGAGGACCGACTCACCTATGAAGCGCTAGCGGGGGCTTTGAAGAGGCGGTTTGGACAGTGTTTCCCACCAGAGCTGCTCCGGAACGAGTTGAGTAACCGCTGTAGAGAGTTTGGAGAGACGCTGCGTGCGCTGGCTAACGACGTAGAGAGCATGACGCGGCGGGCGTATGGGCACATGCCACCCGGAGTGCAGAGTGAGCTGGCACGTGACCAATTCGTCAGGGCTCTTCGCCCTGCGGACTTGAGGGTCGAGGTACAGCTGCAGCATCCACAGTCCTTGCAGGCGGCCTTGGAGATGGCTGTGGAGAGAGAGAAGGTGTGGAGTGGAGCTGCTAGGAGCAACGGAGGGCCGGCAGCACCGGCTGTGAGGAGCTGCAGGGAGGAGGAGAAACCTGCATGGGTTACCGAGATGACGGAATTGATAAGGGCTGTTTCTCTGCAGCCAACAAGCAGACCAAGTACCAGGGTCTGCTGGGGCTGTGGTCAGCCAGGACATTTGGCCAGGGACTGCCCCAAGACATACCGGACCCGGGGAAACGACGGGGGGCCCGCATAAAGGAGAAGATGCGGAACCAAGCCCGAGGACTCCTCAACCAAACCACAGCTGTAATGTCACCAACTCAGACATCCGAGGAAGGAGCCAGACAGCACAGCCGGGGGAGCCAGACTCTACGGCTTCCTGAAGAAGATGACAGCACATGCGGGGAGCATGTCGTCGCGGTGGGCCGTGCTGGTGGTGGGGAGTCCTGCTATGTCCCGGTCGACGTGGAAGGGGTGCCCTGCACTGCACTGGTGGACACAGGCTCTACAGTAACCCTGGTGAGAGCAGATGTGTTGCCCAGTGGGACTATGTTTGAGCCGACAGCGGTGCGTCTACGCACAGTCACAGGAGAGCTGGCGCCTATGAAAGGAAGAGGCATGCTGACTGTGGCGGTGGGGGGAGTTGAAGTGCAGCACCCCGTGTGGATAGCGGATGTACAGGACCCGTGTATTCTGGGTTTGGACTTTTTGAAGGCGGCTGGCTGCCTCCTGGATCTTCAAGCAGGCACAGTGAGTTTCCAGGGGGGGCCGGTGATTACTATGACCCGTATCCACGACCCGGCTGAGCCTGCAGGGAGACCCTCTACACCCACCGTGAGTACCCTAGGAACGGAAGAAAACCCTCCCCCCTTTTCCGTATCCCCGGTGACGGCCGCTCAGGACAATTCCCCATCGGTCACCCCCGGACTGTGCCACCAGATAACAGCCCCCCCTCAGGTACCCCAGGCGGAGGTGGAAGAGGCTCAGTCTGCAGTATTGGAGGTGTGGAGGAAGAACTGTGGGGGCCTGAATCCCGAGCAGCAGGAGCAATTGGGGCAGCTTCTGCTAGAGTTCCAGGGCAGTTTTGCCATGAAGGAGGAGGAGGTGGGCCGAACGCACCTGGTAGAACACGAGATCGATACCGGGGACTCGCGTCCCATCAAGTGTCGCCCGCGGCGACTCCCCCTTGCTCGTCAGCAGGCTTGCGACGAGGCAGTGCAGAGCATGCTGCAGGCAGACATCATCGAGCCCTCCGACAGCCCGTGGGCAGCACCTGTAGTCATGGTCCCGAAGAAGACAGGTGGCTGGCGGCTGTGCTCAGACTACAGACCGGTGAACGGGGTCACCAAGAAGGACTCATACCCTCTTCCCCGCATCGATGAGTCCCTGGACCTGGTCGCAGGGTCGTCGTGGTTCTCTTCCTTGGATCTCCGCAGCGGGTATTACCAAGTTCCTCTGGCACCAGAGGCCAGACCAAAAACGGCTTTCTGCACCGGCCGGGGACTATGGCAGTTCAAGGTCCTCAGTTTTGGGCTGTGTAATGCCCCGGCCACCTTTGTGCGGTTGATGGACAGGGTGCTGTCTGGGATTCCCCGCCAGCAGTGTTTGGTCTACCTGGACGACATCCTGGTGCATGGCAGCTCGTTTGAGGCGGCCCTGGGATCTCTAAGAGTGGTGCTGGAGAGGATCAGAGCCGCTGGTTTGAAGCTACATCCAGACAAGTGTCATTTCCTGCAGAGAGAGGTCACTTTCCTGGGCCACAAAGTGGGGGGTGAGGGCATCGGCACCCTACAAGAGAAAGTGCAGGCGGTCGCAGGCTGGCCAAATCCTCGCAACCAGAAACAGCTGAAGAGTTTCCTGGGCCTGGCCTCGTACTACAGAAAGTTTGTACGGGGTTTTGCTTGCACTGCCGCACCCCTGTTCCAGCTGCTGCAGAAGGACAGAGCTTTCCTGTGGTCTGAACAATGTCAAGCAGCGTTTGACAGCCTTCGGCGTGCCTTGAGTGAAGCCCCGGTTCTCGCCCCAGCCAACCCCGGCCTGCCGTTCACCCTGGACACAGACGCTAGCGGCGTTGGGGTGGGTGGAGTGCTCTCCCAGACTACACCAGAGGGGGAGCGGGTGGTGGCATACTTCAGCCGGGCGTTCAACAAAGCAGAGCGACGATACTGCGTCACCCGCAGGGAACTTTTAGCAGTGGTGCTGTCCATCAGGCACTTTAAGTACTACCTATGTGGGCAGGCGTTCATGGTGAGGACGGATCACTCTGCATTACAGTGGCTCATGACGTTCAAAGAGCCAGAAGGGCAGGTCGCCAGGTGGCTAGAAGAGCTCCAAGCTTTCGACTTCAGGGTGGAGCACCGGGCTGGGGTGCGGCACACCAATGCAGACGCTCTCTCCCGCCGCCCATGTGCCGCCGGCGGATGCCACTACTGCGAGAAGAGGGAGACTCGGGAAAAGGAGCTGCTGGAGGAGGACATTGTCTGTGCGGCAGCGCGGAAAGTGGAAGAGGTTATCTGCCGGGAGCTCCAGACAGTGGACGGGGCCGAGTGGAAGCAACAGCAGGAGCTGGACGCCGTTCTACAGCCTGTACTGCAGTGGGTTGAGTCGCAGCAACGGCCACCGTGGGAGGAAGTGGCAGTGCTCTCCAAAGCAACCAAGGGGCTGTGGTCTCAGTTTGAGGCTCTACGTCTGTGTCAGGGCGTACTACAGCGGGCGTGGAAGGAGCCAGCAACGGGGGAGAAGAGGTGGCAAGTGGTGGTCCCGAGGGGTCTGCAAGAGGTCGTACTCAAGGCCATGCATGGAACGGCAGGCTCTGGGCACTTTGGCGTCACTAAGACTCTCCGGCGCCTTCGTCAGGGCTGCTACTGGGGGCAGTGTCGGAGGGATGTCGAAGACTTTTGTCGCCGCTGTGATTTGTGTATGGCGCGGAAGGGCCCACCTGGTCGTTCCCATGCTCCGCTACAACAGTTTGCCGTGGGGGCTCCGATGGAGAGAGTAGCGGTTGATGTGGTGGGGCCTCTACCCTTGTCAAACAGGGGGAACCGCTACGTTCTCACGGCCATAGACTATTTCACAAAGTGGCCAGAGGCGTATGCTCTCCCTGACCAAGAAGCAGAGACAGTCGCAGATGCTTTGGTGGCCGGCATGTTCAGCCGTTTTGGAGTGCCGGAGACCCTGCACAGTGATCAGGGGAGAAATTTCGAGTCCCGGGTGTTCGCCTCCATGTGCTCACAGCTGGGCATGCACAAAACACGCACCTCCCCCTTGCGACCTCAGAGCGACGGACTAGTCGAGAGATTCCACCGCACCATGGGACAGCAGCTGGCCATCCTCACGTCTCAGCATCAGCGCGACTGGGACGAGCATCTGCCCCTCGTGCTCATGGCATGTCGTTCTGCAGTTCAGGAGTCCTCAGCCTGTTCTCCTGCCCTCCTCATGTTGGGGAGAGAGCTTCGAACCCCTGCTGTTTTGGCGTTTGGTCAGCCACCGGATTCCCTGGACACGCCTCCAGGGCCTGAGTACGCCAGGAGACTTCAGGACCGCCTTGATTCCGCTCACGCTTTTGCCCGCGTTCAGCAGAAAAGTGCTGGGGTGAGACAGAAGCGGAACTACGACACCAGAACAAGAGGGCAGCATTTCAGGGCCGGGGAGTTGGTTTGGGTCTACAGCCCACAACGGAAGAAAGGGCGGTGCCCAAAACTGGACAGTCAGTGGGTTGGTCCCTGCAGAGTACTGGAGAGGGTGGGGGAAGTGGTCTACAGGGTGCAGCTGCCCCCAAAGGGGAGAAAAGTGGTGCTCCACAGAGACAGGTTGGCTCCGTACAGAGGAGTCGCTTCTCCACAGGCTGAACCCCAAGGAACATCGGGGCCCACAGCCGTTCCCTCGACACTCCCACTCAGGTCCCCCGACGAACAGAGTAGCAGTCCCCCATCAGGGACTGAGTGTCCCCTCATTGTTTCGTCGCCTGGGCCAGAACCGGCCACCCCTGTCCTCCTGACCCCAGTTCCCCTGCCGAGAAGGCAGGTACGACCCCCGGGTCGTTTCAGAGACTTTGTTTGGTAGTAAAGTAGAGTGAGACCCCTCGGTTCCTGTAGAGGGCAAGAATGCGCCCTGGTCTCATTGGAAGGGATGGTAGTCCACCCAGACCTTCCTAGTCAATGTAAGGGAGTAATTATAGTGTTTGTGCTGAGTTTTTTTTTGTTCCTCGTGGGCGAGGAATTTTGTAGTGGGGGGGTAGTGTAGCGACCCTGGTATAGGCTGTTGAGGGTGTCACTCAGGAATCCCCCGTCTCTCTGCCAATCATGGAGCTGCACGGGCTGCTGTCTGAGGTGCGGGCCTGTGGTTGGGTGAGCAGACGGGGGAGGGCGGGAAGTGTGACGTGTACAATGTGATATATAGGTGCTGTGTTAGAAGTCAGTGTCAATGTGTGTGAGGTTGAGCCTCAAGCTATACCCATCCGTAAACATATGTGTAGAAGTCAAGTTATTAAAGCCTAGTAACTTGAAGCTTGCCTCTCGACTCCTTCCTGTGAACGTTACAGTATTTCTACTGCCTGCAGCACGTCTTTTTCTCCGGTCGGGTCGTGGAAGACCGGAAGCTGTGTGGTTCATAAAAACATGTTCTTACTCAATATCAAGCCACAATTATTGCTTTTATTTTAAATCGTATAATTTCGGACTTTTGTTTCCGTCTGTGAGGAAAATAAATGGGGCTCAGAGCCTCAGGATACTGAAATCTGTATTTTTTAAATATTTTTTTCCTTCTAATTTGTTATTCTTTTCAAAATAACACACTGTTATTTACTCACCAATAACACACAATTATCCTTGCTTTTATTTATTGGTTTAATTCCATAATCTCGGGCTTTTTTGGCGTCCGTCAGGAACTGAATATCAAAATAAAAATAACCGGAAACAGACGTAGGCATTTCGAGAGATTACCCAAGATCCTCAGCTATGGGTTTAAGCTCGCTGATTGGATGTGTTAGCCGCAATGCATGCTGGGATTTGGTGTTTATATTATATGAAATCCGGAAAACATTTAAAAAGAATAAAATAATACTTAATTCCGAGTGCTCTTGCTTTTCTCTTTGAAAGTCATCACATAACGGCATTGTAATACACGGTTCGGCTGCATTACATATTACAGATCTGCCGTAGTTCTTTATTTAGAGAGCCCTGATGAGAAGACCTTTGGAAAAACTGGAGAAGAAATGCCGCCGAAACTGAATACTTGACGTGGATCATAAATATATCAACAATTAAACAACATCTTCAATTTCTCTTCACACAATACGTCTCCTTGCAGTATCAACACTAATTCGGCTGACTTTTACATTTGATCTAATTCATAGATAGGTTATATTTACACCATAACGGTGCACAGCTGATAGAAAAGGACTGTAGTTTTAAAGATATTACGGATTTTCTTTGAATGTAAGAATGTAAATACTGAGTCTGAAATAGTATAGCAATATGCTGTAAAATGATGTGAAAGCATGAATAAAACTACACATCTTCAGATCTTGTACATAGTGTCCTACACTAATAATACAAAGTTATTATGGCTGTGTGCACCTTGTGTGCACCGCCTAGTGGTTAAAGCACGTTATTGAATTATTGTTTTTATGTGTTATATTTGATTAAAAAAATATTAAGAGTACATACTTTCATAGGGGGAAAGTATAAATATAGAAATATAGAATATAACAAATCAAGAAGATACTATAAGTGATCTCTACAATAAAACAGTTTAGTGCAGGATGTACACAGATATTAATAGGAGGATGTGCAAAACAGAAAAACGGATTAACCTTTATTTAAACATGAAATATTAAATATTAAGGTCTTTGGGGGTATCTATCTACAGATAAATATTAAGCCTGACAACGTACTTAACGTCTAATATATTGCTTTCCTGCAATGTTAACTATGTTGAAGCACTTATTTTAACTGATATTATACACATTAATTATACTCTTATGTATGTAGATAGAATAATACATGTGCAGAATATGACAGTTTAATGGTGGAGGTACACACATATTGATAGATGTCTTCACTGTTGAGGAACCTGTGACCCAAGTTTTTCATTCATTGCATAACTACACCGTAGTTGTGTATGATATGTCAATAAACCTTTGAAAATCTTGAAAGGGATGTGCAAAATAGCCATAATATACAGTCTTTAATTAACTATTAGTGGAGAATAACGAGTAATGAATATACTTTATTACTCGTTTCCATTCATGTCAATTGCAGATACATGTTTAGTCTTCTCAAGCACCAACTATCAAATATCTCTCCTGATTGTTGGCACTTGACAATCACCTTCCCTGAATTTTACTCAGGTGTAACTAAAGTCTGATTTAAGGGTTGTTTATATTTCACATAATTAATCAGAATCTGCAAAGTAACTCAAATAAATGCAGTGGAGTAAAATACCAGGTTAACCTCTGAATTGTAGTGGAGTAGAATTACAAAGTAACAATGAGCTGTCATGTGGGTATATATTAATGCTGCGCATTATGGACACAAGTGATTTTCACCCATTTATTAATTATATGTTTTACATTTGATAACACCAATGTGTTTAATACTGGCAACTTCTAATTGTGGGAAAAACGAAAACGTTCAGTAGAGACGTCCCATAGAACATTTTGCGAAACACAATAGACAGCATGTGTAGTTCTGGGGGGGGCGTTCGATTCCAGTTTTGGATAGTCTGGCGTGGTTTCGTTCCATTTCAAACAGCTGTTTGACGCTCTGCGTAACCTTACGGGGACTGTAGTCCTAAACGATAGCTGGGGATTCTGGGTAGTGTAGTGTCTTCGGCCATCCTAAACTCAGAAATGTTGACAATCGCAATTGTGTGTTATTGGTGAGTAAATAACAGTGTGTTATTTTGAAAAGAATAACAAATTAGAAGGAAAGAAATATTTAAAAATACAGATTTCAGTATCCTGAGGCTCTGAGCCCTATTTATTTTCCTCACAGACGGCAACAAAAGTCCGAAATTATACGATTTAAAATAAAAGCAATAATTGTGGCTTGAAATTGAGTAAGAACATGTTTTTATGAACTACACAGCTTCCGGTCTTCCACGACCCGACCGGAGAAAAAGACGTGCTGCAGCCAGTAGAAATACATTGCTTTTAAATCGTGCTGTGCAACACGAAAAAAAAGGGGCAAATCGTGTTGGTGAACACGAAATGCCGTGAGACTGGGTTGTAATATCCATACGTCTGTGTGTGTGTGTGTGTGTGTGTGTGTGTGTGTGTGTGTGTGTGTGTGTGTGTGTGTGTGTGTGTGTGCGTGTGCGCGTGCGTGTGCGTGTGCGTGTGTGTGTGTGTGTGTGTGTGTGTGTGTGTGTGTGTGTGTGTGTGTGTTCATGCAATAAAACACAACTATTTCTGAACTTTATTGATATTTCACAGACTTAAGCCCCGGTCCCAGCTGTGTGCGTCACTTTTTAGTGTCCCCAGAGGCCTGTACTACGAAGCCGAACTTCGTGGACAACTCTGGTTTCAGGTCCTACGACGCTGGTTCTCTTTTTAGCGGGCTAGATCTCCATGGGAACTTATCCTGGAACCAAACCTGCTCCGGAGGTTTGGTTCCAGGAGATCAACTCAGTGAAAGCACCGCCTGCTGACCAATCAGAGCTCAGTGTGCGGAGTTTAAAGCGATCAAGTCATATCACAGGAGAAAGGAAATACAGAAAAGCTGCCGTTGCAGGAAAGACGGCCGGCAGAAAATCACCGACCGTGTGAACGTGAACATGAATAGAATATCACCTCCATCTTCAGAGCAATCTGACTATTATAACATTAGCGTTAAGAAAGCTTACTTAAATATCTGCCACAACATAAGTAACCGGATCAGAGTACATTAAGTACAGTCCGCCGCATATCACTTCATAATGTATCATATATCTCCTTTTCTGAGTCAGCTGAGCCGTATCTGGCCGTGCAACACTCAGTGTCACATACTGTATGCAGAAGTATTATTTTAAGCAACACATTAAGTTGACGAAACACTCGAGTCAAATGTAATGAAAGTCAGATGGTGTGTTAGACGGGCAGTGATATCATAAACCTGTTAATGGACGCATTCAAACACTTGATCTGTTCCCAGCTGTATTCACCTTGCAGGTGCAGCTCTGTGGCTTTGATCCTGATCAAGTGTTTAAGTCATGGATGTTTAAAGTTTAACTTCTTCATATGTCTAGTATTAAAGTTCACTTTTCATTCAGGAAGTATGACGCTGCGCTGTCAGTACGCTTGTCCATGTTTGTGATTAGTCAAATGTTGCTAGCCCCGCCCCTTTCATGTGAACCCGCGCTCAGCCGAACAGAGAAAACCCTGGCTTGAGTTACCGAGTTGATAACCAGCGTCGTAGGACCGCTTAGCGAGAGCGCGTTTGTGGTTTGGGTTAGGTAAGCCGGGTAACTCAAACACATCCAGGGGGTATTTCTCAATGTTGAGGAGGCTTGCTTGGTAGCACATGTACCTCAGAGTGAGTTCCTTCAGAAGCGAGGCAAGAAGAATACCTCCTAGCCTCGGAAAACAAAGAATGGAACAGGCTAGCAGGTGTGCGTCACATGCGAGGCCCCCGCCTTACCTTTTCCGCCAAAGATTTGGGAAATCGGTCCGTGCGCAAAGCATTGTGGGGATTTTAAGACCGCGGAGTCTACACATGTGCAGCCTCGAAATTTCCCGCAACAAAGTACGCCGGCCTCGGTAGAATTACAAGTATGCTGGACATTGGAACAGTCCTTCGGCGGCACTCGATGACGTAGTATGCTTGAAATAGTGGCTCTGGAGCAGCCTTACCCGACATTGAGAAACACCCAGGGTATGTTGAACTGGATTCGTAGTACAGGCCTCTGGTGTCCCAGCTGTGTGCGTCACTCTTTAGTGTCCGCTGGTCTCCCAGCTGTGTGTGTCCCTCTTTAGTGTCCGCTGGTCTCCCAGCTGTGTGCGTCCCTCTTTAGTGTCCCCTGGTCTCCCAGCTGTGTGCGTCACTCTTTAGTGTCCCCTGGTCTCCCAGCTGTGTGCGTCACTCTTTAGTGTCCCCTGGTCTCCCAGCTGTGTGCGTCACTCTTTAGTGTCCAGGGTTTCCCACACATAGACTATACTTGGGCGGGCCGCCCAGGTATATTAACGGCCGCCCAAGTATATTTCGCGACCCATTTAGGTTTTTTTTTATAATTTTTGTTTGTATTCGTCCGTGACCACGACGCCATCTGCGATCGATTAACTTGTGGACAATGATCCCTCGCTCCCTTGCACTGATCTCGCCTCCTTCTGGCCTGTTAAGTGGCCTGCCTCACACAGGGTGACTGGCTGTCCACATGATGTGGCCTGCCGACATGGCCACTGTCATACAGATCATAAATCAAAGCCCTTGATTAGTCTCTGTGTGTCATTCAAGCTCGGGATAAGCTCAGCTCAGGTGAGGTAAAGGACTCTCTGAGTGTTTAGATAGTTAACTTAGTCTAAGTTCTCAGTGGGTCTCAAACGGTGTGGTCACCATTTATGTAAACACATATTTCCATTTGAGAGGGTAGTGATTGGTCTAATGGATAGTGAGGTGGGCTGAAGATCGGAAGGCTGTGAGTTCAAATCCCGCCAAGAACATCACCACTAGTGTGCCCTTGAGTAAGGCACTTAGCCCTTAGTTACTCCAGGGAGAATGTCCCTGTAATCAGTCATTATAAGTCGCTTTGGATAAAAGCATCAGCTAAATGAAATGTAATGTGATTAGTAAAATATGCATGAATAAATAAATAAAAAGTTAACTGGGTGAAAAAAGGTAAGATACACTTTTAAAACTTGTTGAGAGAAAACTAGTCTTTGCTGCTGCCTCAAAGAGGAGCAGGGGGAGAGGAGGGAGAGGAGGAAGAGGAGGAGAGGAGGAGAGGAGGAGAGGAGGGAGATTTATTGTTAATAAACAAGTTTCAGTGTTTTTTTCATATTGGAAATGGTATGTTATTGGTTATGGCCATGATTTTATGATTATTGAAATGTATAGTTATGTTTAATATAGGTGTTTTCATAGATCTAGTCTCTTTATTTCCCCCTCAAAATGCACCAGATTGATGCATTTAACTCCAAAATAAAAAATAAAATCTTACCGGGGGGGCATGCCCCTGGACCCCCCTAGAGGATTTGAGGTCGACCCCCACTAAAAATCACATGGATAGGTTCCTAAATACATTTATAAATACATTTATTTTTTTAAATAGTAACACATTTCCATATGTTCATGTGTGGGTAGTAGATTTAAACTATAGGGCGATCATTATGGGCCCTGCCTGAACCTGTTCGCTCTGCCATCGCGTGAAGGGTCTGCTAACAAGCGACCAACAGAAAAGTTAATGTTGTTGCACGTCACCCCCCACCACTACCACTATTTCAGATCTGTGGGAAAACAGATCTGTGGGAAACAGATCTGTGGGAAACACTGGCAGTTAATGGACCAGCACCAGAGGTGTTCTCATACACACAGGCGTTGGAGCTGTTCTTCATGAAATCCCAGAAGGATGAAGTGCTCTGACAAACAGTGCCATCTTTGCGCAAAATTGTTTGCCGCTGCCACCACCCGCCCAAGTATATTTCAGATCTGTGGGAAACACTGGTGTCCCCTGGTCTCCCAGCTGTGTGCGTCACTCTTTAGTGTCCCCTGGTCTCCCAGCTGTGTGTGTCACTATTTAGTGTCCCCTGGTCTCCCAGCTGTGTGCGTCACTCTTTAGTGTCCCCTGGTCTCCCAGCTGTGTGCGTCACTCTTTAGTGTCCCCTGGTCTCCCAGCTGTGTGTGTCACTCTTTAGTGTCCCCTGGTCTCCCAGCTGTGTGTGTCACTATTTAGTGTCCCCTGGTCTCCCAGCTGTGTGCGTCACTCTTTAGTGTCCCCTGGTCTCCAGCTGTGTGCGTCACTCTTTAGTGTCCCCTGGTCTCCCAGCTGTGTGCGTCACTCTTTAGTGTCCCCTGGTCTCCCAGCTGTGTGCGTCACTCTTTAGTGTCCCCTGGTCTCCCAGCTGTGGGTCACTCTTTAGTGTCCCCTGGTCTCCCAGCTGTGGGCGTCACTCTTTAGTGTCCCCTGGTCTCCCAGCTGTGTGCGTCACTCTTTAGTGTCCCCTGGTCTCCCAGCTGTGTGCGTCACTCTTTAGTGTCCCCTGGTCTCCCAGCTGTGTGTGTCACTCTTTAGTGTCCCCTGGTCTCCCAGCTGTGTGTGTCACTATTTAGTGTCCCCTGGTCTCCCAGCTGTGTGCGTCACTCTTTAGTGTCCCCTGGTCTCCCAGCTGTGTGCGTCACTCTTTAGTGTCCCCTGGTCTCCCAGCTGTGTGCGTCACTCTTTAGTGTCCCCTGGTCTCCCAGCTGTGTGTGTCACTATTTAGTGTCCCCTGGTCTCCCAGCTGTGGGCGTCACTCTTTAGTGTCCCCTGGTCTCCCAGCTGTGTGCGTCACTCTTTAGTGTCCCCTGGTCTCCCAGCTGTGTGCGTCACTCTTTAGTGTCCCCTGGTCTCCAGCTGTGTGCGTCACTCTTTAGTGTCCCCTGGTCTCCCAGCTGTGTGTGTCACTCTTTAGTGTCCCCTGGTCTCCCAGCTGTGTGTGTCACTATTTAGTGTCCCCTGGTCTCCCAGCTGTGTGCGTCACTCTTTAGTGTCCCCTGGTCTCCCAGCTGTGTGCGTCACTCTTTAGTGTCCCCTGGTCTCCCAGCTGTGTGTGTCACTATTTAGTGTCCCCTGGTCTCCCAGCTGTGTGCGTCACTCTTTAGTGTCCCCTGGTCTCCCAGCTGTGTGCGTCACTCTTTAGTGTCCCCTGGTCTCCCAGCTGTGTGCGTCACTCTTTAGTGTCCCCTGGTCTCCCAGCTGTGTGAGTCACTCCTTAGTGTCCCCTGGTCTCCCAGCTGTGTGCGTCACTTTTTAGTGTCCCCTGGTCTCCCAGCTGTGTGCGTCACTTTTTAGTGTCCCCTGGTCTCCCAGCTGTGTGAGTCACTCCTTAGTGTCCCCTGGTCCCATTGTGTTTTGAGCTTCTTCAGCGTTTTGTATTTGCAGCGTTTGGTTTCTGAAGCTTTTAGTAAACGCTGCATGTCTCCTCAAGTTGCTGAATGTTTTCTAAACGCTGCAGGTGTTGTCAAGTTGCTTGATGAGTTTCGGCACATTTGGGTTTTTATATTTGTCTCGTTTCTGCAGCTTGTTTCGGGCGGTTTGTAGTGTGTCGGCCACCGTAGAGAAGAGGCTTTATACAGAATGTACAATTATATTTAAGAATAGGAACCAAATGTTTGAGCTGCTACGTTGTTTTTTTACATTCTGATGTTAGCATTCAGCTGAAAGCACACAAGACAGACTTGATGCCCGCACTGTAAACAGACTTTGGGACAAACTGCAACGTTATGCTTCACTATTGGTGACATATTTTGTGTGTGTGTGTGTGTGTGTGTGTGTGTGTGTGTGTGTGTGTGTGTGTGTGTGTGTGTGTGTGTGTGTGTGTGTGTGTGTGTGTGT
Source organism: Chaenocephalus aceratus (assembly GCA_023974075.1). NCBI lineage: Eukaryota > Metazoa > Chordata > Actinopteri > Perciformes > Channichthyidae > Chaenocephalus > Chaenocephalus aceratus. The sequence continues at coordinate 15,034 of JAMFTG010001682.1, forward strand.
GTGTGTGTGTGTCTGTGTTTCTGTGTATCTGTGTGTGTCTGGTGTCTGTGTGTTTCTGTGTGTCTGTGTGTGTCTGTGTTTAGATAGAATAGATAGAACTTTATTTGTCATTGTACAAGTACAACGAAATTATAACAGACTCAAGGTGCCAACACGCAACAACAAGACAATATAAAAACAACAAGACACTATAAAAACAATAAATGGGACTTAAAAAAAGGGAATATGTACATAAATAAATAATAGATAAATTAAAATGGTGGTACGGAAGCGCCTGCCTGAGCGCAGCCGTACAAAGTGCTCGTTACCCGGGTGGTGTGGGTCCTTCAGGATTTGGACTGCCTTCTTAAGGCAACGAGAGCTGTACAGTACCTCCAGGGAGGGGAGGGGGCAACCGATGATCTTCTCGTCACCCCCTGAGATGCAGCCCACCACAGTGGTATCATCAGCGAACTTTATGATGGAGTTGCTGGTGTGGGCGGGGACGAAATCATAGGTGTAGAGGGCGTATAGTAGGGGGCTCAGCACGCAGCCCTGTGGTGATCCGGTGCTGAGACTGAGGGACGTGGAGGTGTGGGTGCCAATCCTCACTCTCTGGGGGCGATCAGACAGGAAGTCCTTAATCCATAGACACAAGGAATAGGATACTCCCAGGACTGATAGCTTGGTCACCAGTCTGTCGGGGAGGATGGTATTAAATGCAGAGCTGAAGTCCACGAAGAGCATCCGTGCGTAGCTCCCCCTACTCTCCAGGTTTCTGTGTTTCCGTGTGTTTCCGTGTGTTTCTGTGTGTCTGTGTGTGTCTGTGTGTTTCCGTGTGTGTCCGTGTGTGTCTGTGTGTGTCTGTGTGCAGCATTTCCTACTCACTGCAGTGACTTTTTGTTGCTAATCAGACGATGCAGAGTGAGTGATTTCCCGAGGAAAGCTTTCCCTTGGAGGAACAGAAACAGACAGTAACTCAATAATAAAAGCACATTCCCCCACACTAAGTGCACACACTTGTATTGACATGCTTTAAAGCAATCCATTACTTGACAAAGACAAACCAGCGGCAGCACAATGCGTGTCTGCTCGCTGAAATAAAGCAATTTATTTCAGAGTTAATGCGCAGGAAATGCACTCATCCACGCACAATGAGAGCAGGGACTTTACAGAAACACACCAATTACTCTCAGGCACAATGGACTGGACTTCGTGTGTGTGTGTGTGTGTGTGTGTGTGTGTGTGTGTGTGTGTGTGTGTGTGTGTGTGTGTGTGTGTGTGTGTGTGTGTATGTGTGTGTGTGTGTGTGTGTGTGTGTGTGTGTGTGTGTGTGTGTGTGTGTGTGTGTGTGTGTGTGTGTGTGTGTGTGTGTGTGTGTGTGTGTGTGTGTGAATATTCCCGACCCAATAGCAACGCACAGCCTTTACCCCAAAACACATTAATAACTTGCATTAAATAGAGATGTTTGACCTTTTGAGCTTGAAAATGTGAGAATTGTTCTTCTCCTTGTAGTTCTTATTATTGTAGTTCTCCTTGTAGTTCTTATTATTGTAGTTCTTCTTCTTGTAGTTCTTATTATTGTAGTTCTCCTTGTAGTTCTTCTTCTTGTAGTTCTTCTTCTTGTAGTTCTTCTTCTTGTAGTTCTTATTATTGTAGTTCTCCTTGTAGTTCTTCTTCTTGTAGTTCTTATTATTGTAGTTCTTATTATTGTAGTTCTCCTTGTAGTTCTTATTCGTGTAGTTCTTATTATTGTAGTTCTCCTTGTAGTTCTTATTATTGTAGTTCTTATTATTGTAGAGATCGCGGATACAAGCGGCCGAGATGGGTTTCCTCCGCCGGGTGGCTGGTGTCTCCCTTAGAGATAAGGTGAGAAGTTCGGTCATCAGGGAGGGACTCGGAGTTGAGCCGCTCCTCCTTCGCGTCGAAAGAAGCCAGTTGAGGTGGTTCGGGCACCTAGTTAGGATGCCACCTGGGCGCCTCCCTAGGGAGGTGTTCCAGGCACGTCCAGCTGGGAAGAGACCAAGGGGTAGACCTAGGACCAGGTGGAGGGATTATATCTCTTCGCTGGCCTGGGAGCGCCTTGGGATCCCCCAGTCAGAGCTGGTTGATGTCGCCAGGGAAAAGAAAGTTTGGGGCTCTCTGCTGGAACTGCTACCCCCGAGACCCGACCACGGATAAGCGGGAGAAGATGGATGGATGGATGGATTATTGTAGTTCTCCTTGTAGTTCTTATTCTTGTAGTTCTCCTTGTAGTTCTTATTATTGTAGTTCTTATTATTGTAGTTCTCCTTGTAGTTCTTATTCGTGTAGTTCTTATTATTGTAGTTCTTATTCTTGTAGTTCTTCCTCTTGTAGTTCTTATTTGTGTAGTTATCCTTGTAGTTCTTATTATTGTAGTTCTTATTATTGTAGTTCTCCTTGTAGTTCTTATTCTTGTAATTCTTAATCTTGTAGTTCTTATTTGTGTAGTTCTTATTCTTGTAGTTCTTATTTGTGTAGTTCTTATTCTTGTAGTTCTCCTTGTAGTTCTTATTATTGTAGTTCTTCTCCTTGTAGTTATTCTCCTTGTAGTTCTCCTTGTAGTTCTTATTCGTGTAGTTCTTATTCTTGTAGTTCTCCTTGTAGTTCTCCTTGTAGTTCTTCTTCTTGTAGTTCTTATTATTGTAGTTCTTATCCTTGTAGTTCTCCTTGTAGTTCTTATTCTTGTTGTAGTTCTTCTCCTTGTAGTTCTCCTTGTAGTTCTTCTTCTTGTAGTTCTTCTTCTTGTAGTTCTTATTCTTGTAGTTCTTCTTCTTGTTATAGTATAACATCTGGTCAAACAGAGTATATACTTCATTGATGTTTTCAGCACCATGGACAGCCACTTTGAGTGCCTGTTAGCTCTTGTCAAATATTAAGGTTTACACTTGTTCGTCTGAATGGTGGACCCACTGAATATTTGGCACATGTTCTTGATAAATGACACGAGTTTGACTTCACCTCTGTGAAGTGCCAGCGTAACGAGGCTGAGTGTGAATGATTTGAACTAGCAGTAACACAACAGAAACGAGTTGTATTTAAATTATTCGGTAAATCTCCCCGAAAAAGTCTCACCATTGATGTCTCTGTCTGTCACATTGTCTCTTCTTCTTCTCACCTCTGCAGTGTGTGTGGTGTGAGAGTGTGTGTGTGCCTGCATATGTGTGTGTCCCAAAAAGGCCTGTCTCATCACTTCCTGTCTCCCTCGCTGTATATCTCCCGCCTGTCTCCTCTGCTCTCCAATCCTGGCCGACCGCAGCATGCAAATAGGATTAAAAATTAACACTCACTGTATGTGTGTGTGTGTGTGTGTGTGTGTGTGTGTGTGTGTGTGTGTGTGTGTGTGTGTGTGTGTGTGTGTGTGTGTGTGTGTGTGTGTGTGTGTTTCTGTCTGGGTGTGCGTGTGTGTGAGAGAGAGGGAGGAAGTGCTGCTGCAGTCATTGTTGTTCACCTCATTTAACGGTGTGTCTTGGCACAGTCTTTTATCAGCGGATTTTAGCAGCAGCACAGCGACGCGTCTCTCTACTTTCTCTCATGACCTCACCACTTTTTAGCCTCCATTGTCATTCATTTAAATAATCACTTTAAACATGTTTTTGTTGTCTGATAAAAATTAATAAATGAAGAGTTGATTGTTCTTTAATGCACTGTCAAACACATGTTTATTTCATGGTTCCTCTCACACATTTAGAGTTGAACCTAACCCTAACCCAGCTGACAATAAAAGCATGCAGACATGCACACAGTGGTACATGCAGGTTTCCTTATAGTTTCCATGATTTAGATGTGACTTTAAGTGCTTTCCAGTCAACTTAACTCATCTTCCTCTTCACATGCACCATCACTTCAACCTTCACTTCCTGCAGAGCCTTTCAAACGTCTCTTAGAACAAAGTTATTGGGCTATAAAGGAACTACAGCACGGTCACATGACTTCACGTCACCACCGCTAAGCTAAAGGCGGCTAATGTTGGGCTATAAAGGAACTACAGCACGGTCACATGACTTCACGTCACCACCGCTAAGCTAAAGGCGGCTAATGTTGGGCTATAAAGGAACTACAGCACGGTCACATGACTTCACGTCACCACCGCTAAGCTAAAGGTGGCTAATGTTGGGCTATAAAGGAACTACAGCACGGTCACATGACTTCACAGTCACCACCGCTAAGCTAAAGGTGGCTAATGTTGGGCTATAAAGGAACTACAGCACGGTCACATGACTTCACGTCACCACCGCTAAGCTAAATGCGGCTAATGTTGGGCTATAAAGGAACTACAGCACGGTCACATGACTTCACGTCACCACCGCTAAGCTAAAGGGGGCTAATGTTGGGCTATAAAGGAACTACAGCACGGTCACATGACTTCACGTCACCACCGCTAAGCTAAAGGGGGCTTATTGTTGTCATGATTACATTTAGTCGTCTCATTTAGACACTTGTTTGTGGAGTGTTTATCTTCAGAGGGATTGTCAGCTCAGCAGGGGGTCCTGGCTCACTGACAGGTGTTAACAGCTGCTTTACATCTCATTCATTTAGTGACAAACACACACACACACACACACACACACACACAGACTGACTGTAAGCGAGGTCCTTTTACTTCTAGGTCAAATAATTCACCCTCAGCCTCCTTTCAATGACACTGTGTGGACATATGTAGGCATCTATTCACTGTAGAGGTTAAACTATTGTGTAAAAGAGCAGGCAAATGTGCAAAATACTTACTGCCTTCATCTTCAAGACATTACTTTAAGTGTAAACCCTAAAATCTGAGCTCAATATTAGCTGCAAAGATCATTACCATAATGTTATTCTTTACGTTTTCTTCAATTTGAATCCGCCGCAAATCTGGTGTTTACGTCTCCGCTCACAGAGGAACGTCTCTCTTCAGATTAAATTATCCGAACCTCCATTGATCCCTGCAGAATAACTGGGCTGTTGTGGGACGCCGGTAATAGGATCGAGGAAGCAAAAGCAGTAAAAAGCACTCAAACAGAACAGAACATAATCAATACAGAGGAGAGAGTCGAAATGCAAAGAACTGCGGAAAACAATGACGGAGAGTTCCTCAAACCTGCGCTCGGTAATCAGGTTTAACTCTCCAGATATATCGATGTGCAGCAGATGAATTCAATTATTGACCTCCCCTGTTGATCCGTTACGGTCCTCAGACATCGCGTCGGTTGATCTGATTACAAAACAACGTCAAAACAATAGAAGATGGTGGAAAAAAAATGGATTTGATGAAGGTTTTACGAGAAATGGGCAAACTCAACCCATTAAATAAATAAAGTAAAATGCAACAAATTAAATCCACAATATTCAATTTAACTTAAGTCATATTTAGTTTACCTACATATATATATACCCAAAAAGGCTTGAAAACAGCTCTTCACTGACTTCCTCAGGTCGACTTTCAGAAGCAATCTTCTCTTTAACTGGTGGTTATTTTATATTTACTGTGTATTTAACATTTTATAGACGACCAGGTAATTAATGTTTCAATTATTCATAATATCCATTTCCTCAGAGTCGCTGCAGGTTACAATCATTATGCGGCTAAATTGGATTTACACGGCCTGCAGAATTACCGTGTGTGTGTGTGTGTGTGTGTGTGTGTGTTTATCTGATGTTCACAGTGAAGAGCAGCAGCTTTTCTCATTCAAGGACGTTACTACACTCATTGGCTTTTGAAAAAGGAAGTCATTCCTCTCATATCAAACCGTGGAGTCAAACCACTTCACCTCGAAAAGAAAACGAGCAGCAGCCTTTTGATTAAGTCAAAAATATATATATAAATACATTGATCTTAAAAAGCCTCAGTCTCCCTTTGTGTTGCCTCTCAAACAGCGTGAGTGTAACATTATACGGATGATGTTTGAGGTCCACCTCATTATGAGCGCCTCCTCTCTTATTGTGCGTCAGACGGAGAGAAGTTATGGTCATGTTCTCGAAAGCGTTCAATCGTAAAGGAGATGCAGCTGTCGTTTAATGTGCTATTGATTTTCCTCTGGCTTAAATTAAATGTCAGAGCTCTGATGAACTGTGATGAGCAGCTGCAGCCGTTCCATAAAACACTGATAACAACAGAACTCAAACTGCAGCTTTAAAGAGTCCTCTCCTGCTGATGTTCAGGTGTATATCAGTATGTAGAGTCTCTACTTTAAAGAGTCCTCTCCTGCTGATGTTCAGGTGTATATCAGTATGTAGAGTCTCTACTTTAAAGAGTCCTCTCCTGCTGATGTTCAGGTGTATATCAGTATGTAGAGTCTCTACTTTAAAGAGTCCTCTCCTGCTGATGTTCAGGTGTATATCAGTATGTAGTGTCTCTACTTTAAAGAGTCCTCTCCTGCTGATGTTCAGGTGTATATCAGTATGTAGTGTCTGTCCTTTAAAGAGTCCTCTCCTGCTGATGTTCAGGTGTATATCAGTATGTAGTGTCTCTACTTTAAAGAGTCCTCTCCTGCTGATGTTCAGGTGTATATCAGTATGTAGTGTCTCTACTTTAAAGAGTCCTCTCCTGCTGATGTTGAGGTGTATATCAGTTTGTAGTGTCTCTACTTTAAAGAGTCCTCTCCTGCTGATGTTCAGGTGTATATCAGTATGTAGTGTCTCTACTTTAAAGAGTCCTCTTCTGCTGATGTTCAGGTGTATATCAGTATGTAGTGTCTCTACTTTAAAGAGTCCTCTCCTGCTGATGTTCAGGTGTATATCAGTATGTAGTGTCTCTACTTTAAAGAGTCCTCTTCTACTGATGTTCAGGTGTATATCAGTATGTAGTGTCTCTACTTTAAAGAGTCCTCTCCTGCTGATGTTCAGGTGTATATCAGTATGTAGTGTCTCTACTTTAAAGAGTCCTCTCCTGCTGATGTTCAGGTGTATATCAGTGTGTAGTGTCTCTACTTTAAAGAGTCCTCTCCCGCTGATGTTCAGGTGTATATCAGTATGTAATGTCTCTACTTTAAAGAGTCCTCTCCCGCTGATGTTCAGGTGTATATCAGTATGTAGTGTCTCTACTTTAAAGAGTCCTCTCCTGCTGATGTTCAGGTGTATATCAGTATGTAGTGTCTCTACTTTAAAGAGTCCTCTCCCGCTGATGTTCAGGTGTATATCAGTATATAATGTCTCTACTTTAAAGAGTCCTCTCCCGCTGATGTTCAGGTGTATATCAGTGTGTAATGTCTCTACTTTAAAGAGTCCTCTCCTGCTGATGTGCAGGTGTATATCAGTATGTAGTGTCTCTACTTTAAAGAGTCCTCTCCCGCTGATGTTCAGGTGTATATCAGTATATAATGTATCTACTTTAAAGAGTCCTCTCCCGCTGATGTTCAGGTGTATATCAGTATGTAGTGTCTCTACTTTAAAGAGTCCTCTCCCGCTGATGTTCAGGTGTATATCAGTATGTAGTGCCTCTACTTTAAAGAGTCCTCTCCCGCTGATGTTCAGGTGTATATCAGTATGTAG
>JAMFTG010001682.1:27500-30000 GCA_023974075.1 Chaenocephalus aceratus
CACACTGTCCCAAAATTGACACCCGATGGACACACGATAAAGGAAATGTTCAAATTCGGCTCTGATCGTAACAACGTCGGGCCATTTGTGAGGGCGTCTTAAGCCATCGTGTGACCGCCGGTGGAGTTTCTCAGGTTCCGGCAGCAACTTCGTGAGGCACTCGTGAGGGCATCTTGTCAAATTACTTCGTGTTATCATCGGTGCCATCGGGCATTCGTCCTCACTCTGACCGGGGCGAATGCCCGATGGCACCGATGATAATACGAAGTAACGACGATTTCACAAGATGCCCTCAGGATGGCCATACGAAGGGCAACATTGACACACGAATTCAACGCGAAAATGAACCTTCGCCAAAGATTTTGCCACCGCTCACGAAGTTGCTTTCCTTTATCGTGTGTCCATCGGCTTGTTTTATTGCACAACAAAATCATGTAAACATATTATGTAAATAACCCAATTTGTGTTCTGTGAAACTGAAAAGGATATGATATATTATTTTGAAGGCGAGTTGACAGGAAGTTGTTGTTGCTATGGAAACAACATGATGGAGAAAACTTAATATCTTCTACATATAAAGACGGAGAAAGTAAAGAACAAAGTCTTTAAACATCAGTACAGTATCATATCCAAATAAAAATCCACTTTCCCAAATCCATGTTTGGCTGCTAGTCTGTAAATAGGACTGCTCATATCACGTACAATGTGTTGGAGCGCTAGCCAATAGGAGCGCGAGTGTTACAAAGTGATGTCACTATGTTACAGAGGTAAGTCCAATGGAGGTGTTTCAGGCAGTCCTCCAAACAAAACATTACATTGTATTTGTAACCGCACGAGAAACACACATTCTCTTTCATCCCATGAGTTCAATTCAGGAACTAACGTGATTATCTTTGATTGTAACGTTAAAAAAGACACGTTTCAAAAGGACAAAAACATCTTGCACGTACATTTTGTGCAACATCTCCTTCCCTAAAACCCTCATGACTCCTTCCTTGGATAAACAATAACGGCCCGTCCACACTACAGCTTCGACAGCTTCAAAAAGGGTTTCCAACGCGTCTGCCCATTCACTTTGACGTCACTTTTCGCCGAACTGCATTGTGGGAAGCAGAGCGGAGCTTTCCTGGCGTTTCTGAAGCTTTCGGTGGAAGCGTCAGCCAATCAAATCGCTGCTTGTGTGTCAGGGGCGGGAGATTGATGTGATTGGTTGTTGGTCGAGCTTCAGACACGCCCAGCTCTAAGCTTTTTTTGAAGCTGTAGTGTGGACGGGCCGTAACACTGTCTTCATATCAAATATACTTCCGGGATGAACTTCCGATAGGAGTTAGTCCCACTATACCACAATGAAGTCCTCATTGGTGTCCTTTGAAGGTGAGTTCAATGCGGATGTTAAGCTTGAGAAAGACTTATATTTTCTCATGAAAGCTTCACAAATTAAGAAAACTTAGTAAAGACGTTCCCTTCTTCTTCTCTTGCTCTCTTGTCGCTTCCTCCTCCATTTCTCCGTCTGATTTTCTGTCAGTTTGAGTCGCGCTGATCAAAGCTTTCATCACACTTCCCACGGCAACAGCTCCTCAAGTGCTGCTGTCTGCGAGGAAGACGGGCTCCGTCTCGTCTTCATGTCCCACTCTCTTCTTCGTCCTCTCTGCATATTCAGACTTGTTTTCCTCTCAGACTCGCTGACATATATTCACGGCTCTTATTAAGGACTGCTTTTCACGTCCTCCATCTGTCTGCTGTTTTCTCATCTCAACCTCTCGCTGCCTGTCTGCTCCGTCTCACTTGCTTTTTGCGTTTCAATTCAAATCGTGTTTATTTCCTCTTCTAACAGAGATGTTATTATTTCATTTCAGACTGTCAATCAAGTGTTTTAGGGGAGTTTATTTAGATGTAGAGAACTCTTTAAAGTAGAGACGCTACATACTGATATACACCTGAACATCAGCAGGAGAGGACTCTTTAAAGTAGAGGCACTACATACTGATATACACCTGAACATCAGCAGGAGAGGACTCTTTAAAGTAGAGACGCTACATACTGATATACACCTGAACATCAGCAGGAGAGGACTCTTTAAAGTAGAGACACTACATACTGATATACACCTGAACATCAGCAGGAGAGGACTCTTTAAAGTAGAGACACTACATACTGATATACACCTGAACATCAGCAGGAGAGGACTCTTTAGAGTAGAGACACTACATACTGATATACACCTGAACATCAGCAGGAGAGGACTCTTTAAAGTAGAGACACTACATACTGATATACACCTGAACATCAGCAGGAGAGGACTCTTTAAAGTAGAGAAACTACATACTGATATACACCTGACCATCAGCAGGAGAGGACTCTTTAAAGTAGAGACACTACATGCTGATATACACCTGAACATCAGCAGGAGAGGACTCTTTAAAGTAGAGACACTACATGCTGATATACACCTGAACATCAGCAGGAGAGGACTCTTTAAAGTAGAGACACTACATACTGA
>JAMFTG010001682.1:35000-47500 GCA_023974075.1 Chaenocephalus aceratus
GGTGGCTGACCAAACGCCAAAACAGCAGGGGTTCGAAGCTCTCTCCCCAACATGAGGAGGGCAGGAGAACAGGCTGAGGACTCCTGAACTGCAGAACGACATGCCATGAGCACGAGGGGCAGATGCTCGTCCCAGTCGCGCTGATGCTGAGACGTGAGGATGGCCAGCTGCTGTCCCATGGTGCGGTGGAATCTCTCGACTAGTCCGTCGCTCTGAGGTCGCAAGGGGGAGGTGCGTGTTTTGTGCATGCCCAGCTGTGAGCACATGGAGGCGAACACCCGGGACTCGAAATTTCTCCCCTGATCACTGTGCAGGGTCTCCGGCACTCCAAAACGGCTGAACATGCCGGCCACCAAAGCATCTGCGACTGTCTCTGCTTCTTGGTCAGGGAGAGCATACGCCTCTGGCCACTTTGTGAAATAGTCTATGGCCGTGAGAACGTAGCGGTTCCCCCTGTTTGACAAGGGTAGAGGCCCCACCACATCAACCGCTACTCTCTCCATCGGAGCCCCCACGGCAAACTGTTGTAGCGGAGCATGGGAACGACCAGGTGGGCCCTTCCGCGCCATACACAAATCACAGCGGCGACAAAAGTCTTCGACATCCCTCCGACACTGCCCCCAGTAGCAGCCCTGACGAAGGCGCCGGAGAGTCTTAGTGACGCCAAAGTGCCCAGAGCCTGCCGTTCCATGCATGGCCTTGAGTACGACCTCTTGCAGACCCCTCGGGACCACCACTTGCCACCTCTTCTCCCCCGTTGCTGGCTCCTTCCACGCCCGCTGTAGTACGCCCTGACACAGACGTAGAGCCTCAAACTGAGACCACAGCCCCTTGGTTGCTTTGGAGAGCACTGCCACTTCCTCCCACGGTGGCCGTTGCTGCGACTCAACCCACTGCAGTACAGGCTGTAGAACGACGTCCAGCTCCTGCTGTTGCTTCCACTCGGCCCCGTCCACTGTCTGGAGCTCCCGGCAGATAACCTCTTCCACTTTCCGCGCTGCCGCACAGACAATGTCCTCCTCCAGCAGCTCCTTTTCCCGAGTCTCCCTCTTCTCGCAGTAGTGGCATCCGCCGGCGGCACATGGGCGGCGGGAGAGAGCGTCTGCATTGGTGTGCCGCACCCCAGCCCGGTGCTCCACCCTGAAGTCGAAAGCTTGGAGCTCTTCTAGCCACCTGGCGACCTGCCCTTCTGGCTCTTTGAACGTCATGAGCCACTGTAATGCAGAGTGATCCGTCCTCACCATGAACGCCTGCCCACACAGGTAGTACTTAAAGTGCCTGATGGACAGCACCACTGCTAAAAGTTCCCTGCGGGTGACGCAGTATCGTCGCTCTGCTTTGTTGAACGCCCGGCTGAAGTATGCCACCACCCGCTCCCCCTCTGGTGTAGTCTGGGAGAGCACTCCACCCACCCCAACGCCGCTAGCGTCTGTGTCCAGGGTGAACGGCAGGCCGGGGTTGGCTGGGGCGAGAACCGGGGCTTCACTCAAGGCACGCCGAAGGCTGTCAAACGCTGCTTGACATTGTTCAGACCACAGGAAAGCTCTGTCCTTCTGCAGCAGCTGGAACAGGGGTGCGGCAGTGCAAGCAAAACCCCGTACAAACTTTCTGTAGTACGAGGCCAGGCCCAGGAAACTCTTCAGCTGTTTCTGGTTGCGAGGATTTGGCCAGCCTGCGACCGCCTGCACTTTCTCTTGTAGGGTGCCGATGCCCTCACCCCCCACTTTGTGGCCCAGGAAAGTGACCTCTCTCTGCAGGAAATGACACTTGTCTGGATGTAGCTTCAAACCAGCGGCTCTGATCCTCTCCAGCACCACTCTTAGAGATCCCAGGGCCGCCTCAAACGAGCTGCCATGCACCAGGATGTCGTCCAGGTAGACCAAACACTGCTGGCGGGGAATCCCAGACAGCACCCTGTCCATCAACCGCACAAAGGTGGCCGGGGCATTACACAGCCCAAAACTGAGGACCTTGAACTGCCATAGTCCCCGGCCGGTGCAGAAAGCCGTTTTTGGTCTGGCCTCTGGTGCCAGAGGAACTTGGTAATACCCGCTGCGGAGATCCAAGGAAGAGAACCACGACGACCCTGCGACCAGGTCCAGGGACTCATCGATGCGGGGAAGGGGGTATGAGTCCTTCTTGGTGACCCCGTTCACCGGTCTGTAGTCTGAGCACAGCCGCCAGCCACCTGTCTTCTTCGGGACCATGACTACCGGTGCTGCCCACGGGCTGTCGGAGGGCTCGATGATGTCTGCCTGCAGCATGCTCTGCACTGCCTCGTCGCAAGCCTGCTGACGAGCAAGGGGGAGTCGCCGCGGGCGACACTTGATGGGACGCGAGTCCCCGGTATCGATCTCGTGTTCTACCAGGTGCGTTCGGCCCACCTCCTCCTCCTTCATGGCAAAACTGCCCTGGAACTCTAGCAGAAGCTGCCCCAATTGCTCCTGCTGCTCGGGATTCAGGCCCCCACAGTTCTTCCTCCACACCTCCAATACTGCAGACTGAGCCTCTTCCACCTCCGCCTGGGGTACCTGAGGGGGGGCTGTTATCTGGTGGCACAGTCCGGGGGTGACCGATGGGGAATTGTCCTGAGCGGCCGTCACCGGGGATACGGAAAAGGGGGGAGGGTTTTCTTCCGTTCCTAGGGTACTCACGGTGGGTGTAGAGGGTCTCCCTGCAGGCTCAGCCGGGTCGTGGATACGGGTCATAGTAATCACCGGCCCCCCCTGGAAACTCACTGTGCCTGCTTGAAGATCCAGGAGGCAGCCAGCCGCCTTCAAAAAGTCCAAACCCAGAATACACGGGTCCTGTACATCCGCTATCCACACGGGGTGCTGCACTTCAACTCCCCCCACCGCCACAGTCAGCATGCCTCTTCCTTTCATAGGCGCCAGCTCTCCTGTGACTGTGCGTAGACGCACCGCTGTCGGCTCAAACATAGTCCCACTGGGCAACACATCTGCTCTCACCAGGGTTACTGTAGAGCCTGTGTCCACCAGTGCAGTGCAGGGCACCCCTTCCACGTCGACCGGGACATAGCAGGACTCCCCACCACCAGCACGGCCCACCGCGACGACATGCTCCCCGCATGTGCTGTCATCTTCTTCAGGAAGCCGTAGAGTCTGGCTCCCCCGGCTGTGCTGTCTGGCTCCTTCCTCGGATGTCTGAGTTGGTGACATTACAGCTGTGGTTTGGTTGAGGAGTCCTCGGGCTTGGTTCCGCATCTTCTCCTTTATGCGGGCCCCCCGTCGTTTCCCCGGGTCCGGTATGTCTTGGGGCAGTCCCTGGCCAAATGTCCTGGCTGACCACAGCCCCAGCAGACCCTGGTACTTGGTCTGCTTGTTGGCTGCAGAGAAACAGCCCTTATCAATTCCGTCATCTCGGTAACCCATGCAGGTTTCTCCTCCTCCCTGCAGCTCCTCACAGCCGGTGCTGCCGGCCCTCCGTTGCTCCTAGCAGCTCCACTCCACACCTTCTCTCTCTCCACAGCCATCTCCAAGGCCGCCTGCAAGGACTGTGGATGCTGCAGCTGTACCTCGACCCTCAAGTCCGCAGGGCGAAGAGCCCTGACGAATTGGTCACGTGCCAGCTCACTCTGCACTCCGGGTGGCATGTGCCCATACGCCCGCCGCGTCATGCTCTCTACGTCGTTAGCCAGCGCACGCAGCGTCTCTCCAAACTCTCTACAGCGGTTACTCAACTCGTTCCGGAGCAGCTCTGGTGGGAAACACTGTCCAAACCGCCTCTTCAAAGTCCCCGCTAGCGCTTCATAGGTGAGTCGGTCCTCCGGGCTAAGTAGTAGCAGACATGAAAGAGCCTCGTCTGTGAGGCACAAAGCCAGCTGTAGTGCTTTAGTCTCTATTGACCACCCCCCGGCATGTGCAAGCAGTTCAAATTGGGCATGGAAAGCCTCCCAGTCTGCCTTACCCGAGTATTTGGGTGTCTTCACGGACGCGGCGGCTGCTGCTGGTTGCTGGGCGCCGCCATTGTTGTTTACATCCCGCTTGGAAATGGCGCGAAATGGCGCTGAAGATGGCGACATTCCCGCGTCTCTAGCCATCTTCACCGCCGACTCTCTCAGGCGCTCTCTCGCCTCCTGTGCCCTCCTGAACTCTCCACTCATGTCCTTCGACCACCCGCATGCTCCATCTTCCTCTCCATCACTATTTTCTTGCTTCACTCCCATCTTGCTGAACTTTTCCATCTCCGCTAGCTTACCGCTAGCTCGTGACGCAGTTACGATCTCCCGTCAGGATAGACGTCCTCCGTTCGAAAATTCACTTCTGACACCAATGTAACGTTCACAGGAATGAGTCGAGAGGCAAGCTTCAAGTTACTAGGCTTTAATAACTTGACTTCTACACATATGTTTACGGATGGGTATAGCTTGAGGCTCAACCTCACACACAATGACACTGACCTCTAACACAGCACCTATATCACATTGTACACGTCACACTTCCCGCCCTCCCCCGTCTGCTCACCCAACCACAGGCCCGCACCTCAGACAGCAGCCCGTGCAGCTCCATGATTGGCAGAGAGACGGGGGATTCCTGAGTGACACCCTCAACAGCCTATACCAGGGTCGCTACAGTATTTTAAACTCGATGCGCTCTGAAACTACGGGGCGGCCGAGGAAAAAAAATACACATGCGTTAATCGCGTTAAAATAATTAGTGACGTTAATTTTTTTTTGCGTTAACGCGTTATTAACGCGTTAACTTACAGCCCTAATTATATTACATCATTGCCTCTGCATTGGATTATTTTCGGATAGGGTAAAAACTTCATAATTAACTACGTCTGAAAGTAGAAGTCTAGGGCAAATAATTGCAAGTCTCTTCAGTGAGAATGTCACAAACTGATTTAAAAAGAAAAGCCCAATTCTGGAGAAAAAAGTCAAATTTGAGATGCATTGTGGGACATGTAGTTTATGCGCAACGTGCTTCTGTAAAGTAGCATCTAACCATATAATAAACATATCATATTTTTTGCAAGCTCTTGTGGGGCCACATAAAATGAAGTCGCGGCCGGATTGGCCCGGCCTTGAGTTTGACACCCCTGACATAGAGAGTATGAAGTGAACATGTCATATTCAACCACAGAACATATTTAAGTCATTTTTTAAACAAAAGTAACACAAACACTTGTTATTGTTACGTTCCCTCCAAATCTAGGGGTACGAAGGGGAGTCACAAAGATGACCATGGCAAGGCAAGTTTATTTATATAGCACCTTTCAACACAAGGCAATTCAAAGTGCTTTACACAAAACAAAAGACATTCAGAAAATGGCATTTAAAATCAGTCATTAAAAAGAAAAGCTAATAAAATAAACATTAAAATAAAAAAAACATGGATAAAAGTTACAGTGCAGTCTAAGATATGAATAGTTCAATTAAAAGCAGCGACCAAAAGAAAAGTCTTCTTGCTGGATTTGAAAGTAGTCAGAGTTGCAGCGGACCTGCAGGTTTCTGGGAGTTTGTTCCAGATATTTGGAGCATAATAACTGAACACTGCTTCTCCATGTTTAGTTCTGACTCTGGGGACAGAAAGCTGACCAGTCCCTGAAGACCTGAGAGATCTGGATGGTTCATCATTTAGCAGGAGGTCAGAAATGTAATTTGGGCCTAAACCATTCAGTGCTTTATAAACCAGCAGCAGTATTTAGAAATCTATTCTTTGACACACAGGAAGCCAGTGTAAAGACTTCAGAACAGGAGTGATGTGATCCACTTTCTTAGTGTCAGTGAGGACTCGAGCAGCGGCGTTCTGAATCAGCTGCAGCTTTCTAATAGATTTTTTAGTGAGACCTGTGAAGACACCATTGCAGTAGTCGAGTCTACTGAAGATAAAAGCATGGACAAGTTTTTCCAAATCCTGCTGTGACATTAGTCTTTTAATCCTAGATATGTTCTTTAGGTGATAGTAGGCTGATTTAGTAACTGTTTTAATGTGACTGTTGAAACTCAGGTCAGAGTCCATGACTACACCTAGATTTCTGGCTGTATCTGTTGTTTTGAACATTGCAGACTGAAGCTCAGCGCTGACTTTTATACGTTCTGCCTTGGCTCCAAAAACCATTACCTCAGTTTTATCTTTGTTTAATTGGAGAAAGTTCTGACACATCCAGTCATTGATTTGTTCAATGCACTTACTCAGTGTTTGAATGGGAGCATAGTCTCCTGGTGAAATGGTTACGTAAATGTGTGTGTCATCTGCATAGCTATGGTAACTTATTTTGTTGTTTTTCATTATCTGAGCCAGTGGTAGCATGTAGACGTTAAAGAGAAGAGGCCCCAAGATGGAGCCTTGAGGAACCCCACATGTCATATTTGTCAACACAGATGTGTATTTACCTTTAGAAAAAAAGTTGTTTATGTCCTTTAAGTAGGATTCAAACCAATTTAGAACTGTTTTCCGAAAGTCCCACCCAGTTTTCCAGTCGGTCGAATAATATGTTGTGTCTCCTGGTGAAATGGTTACGTAAATGTGGTACATCATTTAGCAGGAGGTCAGAAATTTATTTTGGGCCTAAACCATTCAAAGCTTTATAAACCAGCAGCAGTATTTAGAAATCTATTCTTTGAAACACAGGAAGCCAGAGTAAAGACTTCAGAACAGGACTGATCCACTTTCTTAGTGTCAGTTAAAGAAAGTGACTCAATTAAACAATACACAACAAGGTCAACTGGAGCACATCTAACAATTCACTACAACACCGGCCTCACACAGAGACAGAGACAGAGACAGAGACAGAGACAGAGACAGAGACAGAGACAGAGACAGAGACAGAGACATGCTGCACACATGCCGCCAGAGGAGGAGGAGAGAGGCCACTGCAGCCTTCCTCAGGTCCTTTATGGAGGCCCTGATTGAGGATTGGGAGCACCTGGGGAGAGGCTGCACCTGGAGACAATCAGGAGGAGAGAGACACACACAAGCACCAACTGCGGCAATAATACATGTGTGTTGATTGATGATGAAAAGTTGATTTCTTTAGTTTTTAAATTACTTAACATTTGAATGAAATACACGTTATAGTTCATACTTCTACACTCAACACACACACATGGGATACTGATGAGGTCCGGGGATGGCTATCAAGTGCTTTTTGTTTTATGGAAACTACTTGTATCACTCTGTCGTTCGTGCAGGCTGAGAAATGAACGTTTACTTTTAACGAATTACATTTTTTTTTAATTAAAAAAATAGGCAATTTAAACTCAAACAGCTGCTGTCTGCCTGCTTGACTCCAAGTAGTGTTTCCATGGCGATACCACTGCCTCCCTCTGTCATGACTTGACACCACGAGAGACATGTATGTGTGTGTGTGTGTTTTGTCCCGCATTCACAATCTTTCTCTTTCCTTCCCTCTCTCTCTCTCACCCACTCACTCACACACACACACACACACACACACACACACACACACACAAATACGTGCTAATAATCTAAAGGTGTTACTGCAATCCCAACTCACCCCGTCTCATCACGTAGATGTGATAATAGCCTAATTTATCACTGTTAACAACATTCCCCTGTGTGTGTGTGTGTGTGCGTGTGTGTGTGTGTGTGTGTGTGTGTGTGTGTGTGTGTGTGTGTGTGTGTGTGTGTGTGCGTGCGTGCGTGTGCGTGTGTGTGCACGTCTCCCTCCTTTTTAAAGCAAGGTCTCAATGAAGATTAGAGTGCACGTTTACTCTCGCTGAGGCACACAACACACACTTACAAACTTGAAGAGGACTTTTTCACATCTGCATGCAGAGCCACACACACACACACACACACACACACACGCACGCACGCACACGCACGCACGCACGCACACGCACTCAGAGACCAGCAGGCCAATTAAAAAGACTGATGAAGCGCAACAAATTCAATTATAGCTCGTAGCCAGTATAATTACGTACGACTGAATTAAAGGAAGGATGGAAAGGGGGGAGGAAGCAAGGAAGCAAGGAGTTAAATACTTTCTTCGCTTACATGACCAACTTAAACATTTGTACTTCATTTAGCTCTGAGTTGAGTTGTGAGGTTCTTTTACTTTGATATCATGACATACGGGTTTTCCACACTCCTCTGCTACTGTCTGTCTCTTCTTGTACTTCTCCTTCTCCTTCGTATCTTCTCCTTCCTGGTTGCTTCGTAATAAGCCAATCTGATTGGACGTTATCGGCAGGATTCATTTCAGTTCATCAACGTTGAATGAGTCTCTGTTACTTCCCGTCACGTCTGCTCTCACTGCATGCAGCGTGTTCAAACACACGGACGCCCTGATCGTCACATTTTAAATCTGATTTAAGTCCAAGTTTTGACTTTCTGAAGACGGCAGCGTCCAACACGAACGGTCTGTCTTCCCTTCCCGCTGAAAAACAGCCAGCTGCCAGCTGCCAGCCCTACCTGCCAACCTCCCGATGTCACTGCCCTCTCCCGGTTTCCTCCCGGGGGCTGACTAAATCAGATTTACTCAGGACTGTTTCCACTCGGACTTTAAGACAGCTACCATTGTTTGGTTTCCATGGTAACGCGTCTCTTAGTAGCGCGTCTCTTTAGTAGCGCGTCTCTTTAGTAGCGCGCGCAACTGACAGCCTGAGAGGGTGAGGAAGATAGTCACGGAAAACAGAACAAGAATCGACAACTCCACCCTCTGCTCTCTCCTTTCCTTATGCTCCATCAAGGATGCTGCCACAGGCCGCAAGACAGTGCACTTACAACTACAACAAGCATGCTCATGTTAATCTAACAGCTCAGGCGACCCACTAGCCCCCCCCCCCCCCCCCCCCCCGCGGTGGTTTTGAAATGCTCCCGTTTTCTGAGGTCTCAAGGTCGGCAAGTATGCTGCCAGCTCTGTTATGAACTTTTCCAGACAGATTGATAACAGATGTCTCGTCAGAAAGTGCCCGAAGCTCCGGATGCACGGACTGGATTAAAACGTCTTCTTCTCGGAACGACGTGTAAAGTTTCCTCTAGTGCAAACGTCGGGTTTAATAAGATGAGACGAATCTCCTGTCGTTTGTCAGAGGAAACGATTTGTTGTCGGTTTGGAGGCAGGAGGAGGAGGAGGAGGAGGAGGAGGAGGAGGAGGAGGAGGAGGAGCAGGAGGAGGAGGAGGAGGAGGTATGGGCTCAGAACAGTCTCATAATACACACATGCACACAGAAGGATTCAAACTTGTATTTCCGGATCCATACTTGTGTTTTTCAATACACACACAAATGTATTCCGTTTCATATACATGTAAATACAATCCAAATACAGAACAAAGTTTTACATGTGTATTTTTGATCCTCACATATTAGTTTCCCGTTTAAATCCTGAACCTGCAAACACAACCCGCTCTCTGTGCACGGATCGCTTTGCATTCGTGTGTGGGTGTTTTGAGACTCCCCTGACGGTCAGCCGATTCGTACTTGTAATTTTTTCTATCTATAGCCAATCAGATGTCTCCTTCATTCTAAACCAATCACACGAGCGCGCCCCCACGAGGGTAAGATTACTTCGCATTTTGCGCAGTCCGGTCAGCTCGCTGAACAGAGGGCGGAGCTTCAGGTGATCATGCAGAGCAGCGTGTCTCCATCAGACTCAGCAGCTGATCTGATCTCTCTCTCGCGTCCGGTTACTTCACTCGCGTTTATGTCCATATGGATCAGATCCAGCTCTCCTGATCGGCCTTTATAGAGAGCACCGATCAAACTATTAAGAGTGAATATCGGCCGATAAAGCCCGGCGGGGCTCCCCCCGTTAACAGGTCACTGTCTAGCACTGGCTTCGTAGTGCACTGATCGATTAGGCTAAGCTAACCTGTAGCTGCTCCCTCTACTCACAACAACTTCATACAGACATAAATAAAGCAGAGTATTCGCCACACAGGAAACACACATTTAAAACGGTTTTGCCTGCCGTTTTTGTGTAACAAGCATTCATCCATGGTTTGGAAAGTGGCGCTGTAGCTTAATAATATAAAGGCTTGTATTTTCGTGCATTTTCTGTTCGGAAAGTGGCGCTGTACTGAGAGTGAAAGTGTCCTGAGATTAGCGCCTGCAGGCAGGCTCCATGGACCTGTCGGACTGCGCAAAATGCGTACATGAAGTGCTACGTCATGAACGCAAGAAATCTACCCTCGTGGGGGCGCGCTCATGTGATTGGCTTAGAATTGAGGAGACATATGATTGGCTATAGATAGAAATAATTACAAGTACGAATCGGCTGACCGTCAGGGGAGTCTCAAAAAACCCACACACGAATGCACAGCGATCCGTGCACAGGAAGCGGTTTGTGTTTGCAGGTTCAGGATTTAAACGGGAAACTAATATGTGAGGATCAAAAATACACATGTAAAACTTTTTTCTGTATTTGGATTGTATTTACATGTATATGAAACGGAACACATTTGTGTGTGCATTGAAAAACACAAGTGTGGATCCGGAAATACAAGTTTGAATCCTTCTGTGCTCATGTGTGTATTATGAGACTGTTCTGAGCCCATAAGGAGGAGAAGAGAGGAAGGATGGAGGGAGGAGATGATGGAGAGAAACGAGGAGATGGAGGATGACAGGAAGTGAGAGAAAGAGTGTATCACCGTACTTGTACTTATTTTTATTTGCAATGTCAGCATTTTTCTATTTCGTCCTGAGTTCGGTTTCTCAGAATACTTTGTTACTTCTATTTATTTAAAACATTCAATATCTCTGTCCACAGAAACGTCCCTCTCCGTTTGACCTTGAAGTGTGAGATTTTGCACAGAGGTCAAGTGTGTGTAAAGGTGTGTGTGTGTGTGTGTGTGTGTGTGTGTGTGTGTGTGTGTGTGTGTGTGTGTGTGTGTGTGTGTGTGTGTGTGTGTGTGTGTGTGTGTGTGTGTGCGTGCGTGTGTGTGTGTGCGTGCGTGTGCGTGTGCGTTCGACACTGCTGTGATTTTGCGCACTTTTGAGCAATGAAAGCTTCTGTTTCCCAAAAAGCCAAATGGAGTCCAGGCAGAAGAAGAAGAGGGGATTATGGGAGGTGAGGAGACGGAGGAAGGAGGTGAGGAGACGGAGGAAGGTCGGGTGAATTGTCTGAGAGGAGGAAGAGGAGGAAACAAAGGAGGGATTAGAGGAGAAAGGGAGGAAGGGTGGAGAAGTGGATTTAGTCAGAAGAGGAGGAAGAGGGTGAGGATGAGGAAGAGGAGGGAAGGATTGAGATATTCCAGTTCAGCCGGCGGTCTCCTCTCCCTAAATCCTAACTCCTTTCTCTTTCTATATTTAGAGCGTTACACAACAAAGGCATCATCTGAGAACCGTCGCCAAAATCCTCTCTGTCTCTTCCTCCTCTTCCTCCTCTTCCTCCTCTGTCTCTTCCTCTTCGTCAGGCCGTAAACAATAAGTTTCAATCATGTCGTTAATCGAAGGTCAAAGAGAGGAGGAAATGTCTGTAAATCCGTCAGAGGAGCGCTTGTTTTCCCCACCCTGTTCCCGCTGAGTTTATATCATCTAAAGACGTGAGACTGAAAGAGCTTCACGTCTCCGCAGGATGAAACCACTTGGTGTGAATGTTTAAAACTCCCCAAAAAACTCTTTCAAAGTTAATAAGAAATGGACAGAAGTGGATTAGAAATTATCGTATAGAAAATCAGGAAGACCGGACCTTGTTCCCCCCCCCTCCAGCCGCTAAATCTGAACTACAGGAAACTCTACTCTACTGATATTTAGCAGCCTCTTCGTCAGAGATATGCCCCACGAACACGTTCACAGTGCTAACGATGTCACTTCCTGTTTGTACGATGAATCCTCTCCGTCTGTACCCGAATATTCGTTTTGTTGTTTTTTTTTCGGGTTTTCCCCGTTTTTTCCAAATTGAATTAATTTAAATCTCCAATATCAACGTAAGAGCTTGTGCCTCTTTCGGGGGTGCTAACACGTAACCATACGCTTTATCGTTTACTTTCTCCGTCTTTATATGTAGATATGACTTTTTCTCCGTTAATCTCCGTCACGTTGTTTTCATAGCAACAACAACCAACAACCTTCAAAATAAAAGCATGTCTTGTCCATACAAAACAGAAAGCCAAGCCAAATTACACTTAAGACATATACAACTGCAACGAAAGTAACAAACACAATTTCTTCCTTCTTCAATTTTCTTCTTCCTTTTCCATTTCAAAGAACACAAACTGGGATACATTAACAACTGTAACCCAGACGGCCTGTACAATCTGTCTGATATAATCAGGTGTTTCAGGCCATGCTAGTGGGTTACTCATGTAATGCTGTACAACAATATCTGTTTTCTTTTTTCATGACATGTATACTGTACAGTCGTTTTTGTATTATGTCCTTACACATTAACTTTCCACTTGTCTTTCAATAACCACACTCGTCTAAATGGTTGTGTTACTGCCACAAAATAAGTCAAATCTGAAAATGTGATTATTGATAGTGCATTATAGATTTCTCCTGCTGATCCATCCACATACTGCCCATGTCATAAACAATGTAGGACACACACACACACACACGCGCACAC
>JAMFTG010001682.1:52500-60435 GCA_023974075.1 Chaenocephalus aceratus
GGGAGTTGTAGTCTTTCTAGTTGCGTATTTTTCATCGTCTTATATTTCAACAGTTTTACGACAAACTGTGACTTTTTTGACGTGGAAATAGTTTTTAAGATTGACAAACATCATGTATGTAACTCGTGGCACAATTCAAACGGGATGGAAAGATAATCTTTTTCTCTCCATTGACTTCAATACATACTTTTTCAGAAATAAGGTCCAATGGGTCGGAAGTAGAAGGGCGGGACTTCGCCTCTCTATTAGAAATACAACATCTTAAATGTAGCTTTATTTTTTATGGATAAGGCTTTTTTCTGGGAGCTTTTTCAGTCCAATAAAATACAAGTTATCTATTTCACGCCTGGATTGAACCACATTTCCTTTAAGTTTATGACTAAATATCTCGAAAATGCTCTTAATATCCCCTAAAATACACTCGTTGTGATAATATCTGAAACATATCATTTTTATCGAAAACACACTCTCATTGTTTAATTGTGAGGTTTTCTGGAAGCTTTTTTGGACATTGCATTTTAGCATTAGGTTTGTTGTAGGGCTGCATGATTTGGGGAAATAATCGAATTGTGATTTTTCTGACAGATATTGCGATTCGATTCGCGATATTTATTTTTAAGCGACCCAACGGAAGTTTATTGTAAAATCCATATCTCCGGCTAGGAAGGTCGTATCAACGTGCTCCTGTCTCTAGCACCCCGCAGCCCGAGCTACGAGTGAAAGAACTAAAGTTACATGAAACTTCCGTTGGGTTGCTTTAAAGTCGAGCTTCAGTTTCAGACTCACCCTGTGATAGAAACACGTGATGGAGCATCACTAACCTGACTCAGATGGTTCACCAAAGCATCTAAAGCTCCATTGGAAGCCATTTGGAAAGGGCGGGCACTTTCAGAAGCACTTGGCAGGTGATTGGATCAATCCGCCTTCTATCATGGGCCACTTCTGATTGGTTAACAATGGCTGGTACATGTGGAGCACAGCACTTCTGATTGGTGTGGATGACTGACACACAAGAAGAATTGAAAAAAATAAAGAAAAGATTGCAGGCTTTGCAATTTGATAATTGCATCATTTAAAATGGATTACTCGTTGAGCCCTAGTTAGCATTAATACACATTTATCCTAAATACGTATCTTAATATCTCAAAACGCTCTTCATAACTCCCTGATAAGAAACAATGCATCATCATCACATTATGTAACGCACTTCAGTTCATTTTGCTCTGGTTCTCTTGGCTTTGATGCATCTCTCTTTTATGCAAACACATCTGTTTATAGACGGGGAGGAAAGGGCAAGATGGAGGGAGGAGAGCGAGGAGAGGGGGGAGAGGGAGGAGAGGGAGGAGAGGGGGAGACAGGAGGTCCTGGGGGAGAGGAAGAGATGAGGAAGGAGGAGGGCGTGAGGAGAATCAAAGATCAGGGGAGAAACAGGGAGATAAAACGATGACGAGAGGAGGAAGAGAGGGGACATTTAGGCTCAGAGATTCAACAGAAAAGTAGAAAATTGTCATAGAAAGTGTGAGGGGGGCATTAGAGGATAAATGAAGACGAGGAGGAGGAGGGAGGTGAGGAAGATTAGAGAGGGATGCAGATACTAACAGAGAGGGGGATACAGAGGTGAAGCAGATCTCTAAATGTCTCGTCTAGTCAACACAAGTCTGTGAATGTGTGGATATGTTTAAGGGCTATTTCTGCAGAAAGTGGCACATATTAATGTAAGAGCACAAGAGATGAAGTTAAAGTCAAAGGTCGTTTGCAGTCAGAGGTAAAGGGGAAGTGTTTTTGAAGATCGATAGAGATCACAATGATATTATTATTTTTCTCAAAGTGCTTTTTCTTTTGAGTTGTAACGACAGATGATTGGAAGAAACTGACATTGCATTCTTTGTTTTCCCGGCAATTTAAAGCAATAGGACGAAAGAAGACACCCTAACTTCTGTAGACTGCATTTAAAAATCAAATGCATGTATTTTGGTGAACGTTCAGAACAAAATGAGGAGGCTAGATAGCGACAGACTGTAGGAGAGTAGGGCTGTCTAAATATGTTTAATGCAAAGAAACAGAGCGCTGCTTTTTCACATCTGTAAGGGAATATTTCTGTCTTACTCCTAATATATTTAACCTTATTCTGTGTGTTGACATTTACGACCATCCTTGCTTCTAATCTCCCGTAAGGAATGTGTTGATGCAGTCGTATGTTGATACTAGGTTTTATGGCCTGACCTGGCGGGCACAGGGGGGGTTTTACGACTGTGAGAACGCTGGCTTTCTAAGCTCCACAGATGTGAGAGACATCTCCTGTGTCTGCAGGTGTTTACGCCCATCCCCAATATGTGGATTTGACTCTCTGTAAACTATTAAAAGGTCTACCGAGATGCGAGGCGGATCAGAATTGACATGACAACCCAACCGTGCAGTCAGAACCTTTTGCTGCTGTGACTTGTGATATGAATTCTCCGGCCGTTGACTTGTAATAAACATCATTGTTTGACATCAAAGCTCCAACTCTCCTCGTGTCTCTCTGAGTCCTGACTCTCCATTGCTGCAGAAGTTTCCCTTACAACGTTGTGTACGAAGCAGGGATGCCCAATACTCTGATACGTGTGTGTTTATGTTTACGCTTTGCAGAAAGTGGCAGACGTGCATGAACACGCACGAGAGATGAAGTTAAAAGAGGAAACAAAGTAAGCAGATGACGGTCAGAGATAAAGGGGAAGTGTTTGTGAAGATTCTTTTGTATTTTCGATAGAGATCACAATGATACTATATTATATTTTCTTTAATTGCTTTTGTTGTGTAGCGACGTCCCTTATGCACAGCTTGGATGATATAGGAATTTCCCCGGGAATATAAAGCAATAGGAAAAAGTAATACCCCCAAAGTCAAAGTCAGCTTTATTGTCAAGAATTCTACATGTTGTACATCCAGAAATATTGAATTATCGTTTCTCGCAGTCCCACAGTGTGTCATACATCAAACAACAACTAAAAGGGCCTAGATAAACGTGACACATTAAACTAAATAAACTTCTATAAGCTACATTTTCAAAATCAAATGCACGTATTTGGTGCACAATTAAAAAGCTTGAAAACAACTGTGTGCTCTGGTTAACAAGCCTGACACTCTTAAGAGAGGTTTATTCATCAGGATTATTCATTTAGCATCTTAATATTCATGTTGCAAAGAAATGGAGCACTGCTTTGCTTTTTCACTGCTGGGAAAAAAAGCTGAGTTTGCGTTTCAAAATAAAGAGAACATCACCGTTAGTTCTGTAATCTGCATCTTAAAGGTCCCCTATTATACTGTTTCTCATCAATATATCACAGGTCTCAGATAGAGAGCCCGTCTCTGATTGGCTGAAACACCAAACATTTTAGCATCCCATAATCCCCTCTGTTTCCTAAAATAGCATGATAGGTGACCTTTAAGACTATACTGTCTGTTTAGGCTGCAATTCAGACAAAACCATGTTCGGATAAAGTACAATTTGTAAAGATAAGTAGAGCCAACCCAGTCTCATACAAAAACGTGTAATAACTACGTTGGTCCACAACTTGGGTCGTAGTATTTCTACAAAAACGCCTCTGAAATTGTAAAATCCCTACGTTTTTATTTTTTAGTAAAAAAAAACATGGCCGACCTTCGTTTTATTCTCGGTGTAAAATGCCTATTTTAAAGTTAGTTTTGATGTAATTTGATGCGAGAAATATGAGTTGTTATTTCAGATGATGTGTGCAGTGGATGTACATGATCTTTAGTTTGCTAGTTATTACGAAGATTACTTCAGGAAATGGTGTCTTCACAACGTTTTCATTGTTACCAAGGTGGTTGCTAGGGACGCTGCTATCGATATTATTTCTGTTATGTTGTGTAACTGTTTAATGGTGTTGTCTTTATTGCTACCCCCTTCCCCGTCAAAGTATAGTGTTGGTCCACAGCGCAAACATATTAGTTTAACAAAATCCTCTGAATGAGGAGAAATAATAAAGAGAGATAGACGATTAGAATAGAATCCTTTATTGTCATTATAGTTACAACGAGATGAGGACTCCTTTTTTCATCAGAAATACAAAAAACCAACAGGAGACGAACAACATTCAGAAGAAGACAACATACAAGCATTCATACTTCAATATGGAGATAAGATGCGTGCCTGTTGCAGATTGATGATGCCTTTGAGTACGTCGCTGCACTATTACCCAACGACGCTGCAGAAACACTTGATTGCATGGGAACAAAATTGTTAAATGAATTATTTGACCGTCTATGTTACTAGTAGTTATTTAATTTCTCTTTTTGCTGTATCATTCTGCTGCTGTGTTTATTGTGTCTTTGTAACTCTGGCACACACTGGAAGAAATGCGGCTCCAAAAACAAGTTGAACGATAATGAAACAAGCCGTTTTCACTTGAAATAAGTACAAAAATCTGCCAATAGATCAAGTGAACATTAGCTCGGTTAGAGTCATGAAATCAGAAGGGATATTTAGATAACTCACATATTTTGATTAGCTCGGAGAACTCATGTTGAACTCTGACCAGAATCAGGAAATGCTGTGTTACACTATAAGGTGTTCTGATGTTCGTTGGTGATTTTCTAATAAATATGTGTTTCATCTGAGATACAACTCAAAATAAGATGTTTTGACGTAACAAGATAAGATAAGACAAGATAAGATGAACCTGTATTAATCCCCGAGGGGACATTCAGTTGTACAAAGCAGCAACAGGGTAAGCGTGAAGAAAAACAGTACAGCAAAGATTCACACAGATCAATAAAATCTAAAATAAATAATAAATAACATAAAATCAAGGAAATAATGATAATAATAATAAAAGACTATGAAAATAGGAGTAAAATAACTGTCAGCATATTTACATATTTGGTCATCATCTAAGTTATAAAGTGCGGAATAAGTTAAAGTGACAAGTTAACATGGGTTGTGGAAACAGTGTATATTTACGACCAGTGATTTAATTTGATTTCTTTCATATTTAGATGATGCATTGTCCAAAAAGCAAGAGCCGATATCTCACTGCAGTGTCACTTCTGAGGTTATTGATGTTTTACAGCGAGTTTAAAGACATATTCTGACTAGATATTAGACGCATATATTGGGCAAGACTTTTATTTTTTGTAGTGCAACAATTTCCTTCGGGATAAATAAAGTCTTATCTGTAAATCATAGCTTCTGTGTGTGTTTGATCGCGTGCACATCCGTGTCTTCCCGCAGAGCAGCTGTGCAGAACGGGGTTACCTCAGTTGAGAGAAGATGCCGACTCTGACTGTAAACAGACATCACAGGTTCAAACATGCACGCGGAGCGAGAGCGCCGAGGGGAAACAAGCGAGGGGAAAGAGGGCAGCGATAAGAAAGGAGAAGCGAGCTCAAGATGGGAGCTTTTTATTTCCCAGGCACGGAAACAAGAGGCAGAAAATAGAGCGGGACATTTGAAGTGTCTCGAGAGCAGAGATGAGACACACGGAACGAGACACGCAGAAACACGAGGTGGAGAAAGTGTTTCAGGGAAATGAAGGCGAGGAGGAAGCGATGGAGATGTAACGGTTCATTCGGTGGAGTTTTGTTCGGCCGTCAGCATAAATTCCTCCTCACTAAGCAGACCTTGAACGCATCTGCATCCTCTGCAGGACTCATCCTCAGAATGAGAGGAGGAGCAGATCTCTATCACTGCAGGAAGTGAAACCTCGAATTAGATTAGATTCCTTTATTGTCACTACGCGACATTCCAAGCATTCCCACAGGTGCACTCACATACTGTAGAAGGCAGTATAAGTATCATGTTGACAATACAAGCTAAACACGTTTAATAAAGTGACTATAAAGTGGACCTATGATACATCGAACAGTTCGCTTACAAAACAATTCCACAAATGCAAGAACAATACGGTCAAGGCAGCAACACGTAAGTTATTGTATCAGTGCTTAATTAGTAACTCCAAATATGAAGTTATTATCTGCAACTCCCCTGAGGTCAGACGGCTTTATTTAATATTACCAACCGGAAGTGAGTTCAACACACTCTGCAGCCGACTCAGCAAGTCTCTTAACGAGGAACAAGTCAATTAGAAAATAACAGCGCGGCAGCTTTTGGATTTTTACTTTAACTTCTTGTTTTTGCACATTTTATTCTCATAAATGTATAATATCATTATTATTTTTTGTATTGGACATGTTTTATTTAACTTCATGTTTGTTTTAATAATTATATTATTAGGGTATTCGTTATCCTCGCGTCCAGGAGAGAAGCTTAGGATAAATGAGACCAATGGAGTCTCTGGCATAAGTTTCAAATGGGTACTTTAATTAAAATGGCGTGGTAATGAATCAGACAGAAGGTAGTGGGGAGAGGCAATAGCCGGCGTTGCCTCGAGTAGCTGCAGCGGAGGAAGAAGAGAGCGAGCTGCTGCTGGACCCTCGTGTTATGCCCTCGTGCGTGATGAAAGGGGGCCGCCGCCGCAGTCTTCAATGTCCGACATCGCGTCAAACAGAGGATTTCGACATTTTACATTCATTGCTTACTTCCACACGCCTTTTCTCCTCCTTATCTCTTTCATGACTTTTCATTTAATACATTATCAAAAGCCACTTTAATAATACTACTGGACGGTAATCCCGGATGTCGTCATGAAGGATTTTCAGAATAAAAGCGTGGTATTAAGATTGTGCGAGAACTTCCGTTTTTTCAGAATAAAATAGCTTTTAAACTGACGGTATGTTTAAACTATGCCATAAAACATTGATTTTAATTTCTAACAATATCTCTATTTTTATACTTTTTTTATTTATCATAACAAATATCATTATTATTTTTATATATTTTATTGGACATTTTTTTCATATTTCTATTGTTATACTTTTTTATTTGCATGCCCTTATGCTTTTGTTACTATACTTGTTTGTATGTGTTTGTTTAGGGACAGTTCTTCCCCTTACAAAGGACACCATGCTTCTTAAATGTGAAGTCAGCTGTTGTCTCAGCGGAAGGAACGACGATGTATCGATGCATGTCTTTGACGCTGTCGCTTCACAAGCTCTGTGTTGTTTCTGTCAGAGGAGCTTCATCATCTGCCGACAGATAAATGAACACTTTGAGTGTTTCTCAATGTCGAGGACGCTTGCTTGGTAGCACATGTCTTCCAAGCGTCTTGCTTCAGAAGCGAGGCAAGAATCCTTCCTGGCATTCGGAAAGCGAAGAGTGGTGGAACAGGCGAGCAGGTGTGCGTCAGATGCGAGGCCCCGCCTTACATTTTACGCCACAGATTTGGGGAAATTGGTCCGTACGCAAAGCATTGTGGGGATTTTAAGACCCACATGTGCAGCCTCGAAATGTCTCCAAACGAAGTACGCCGGCCTCGGTAGAATTCCAAGTATGCTGGAGATTGGAACAGTCCTTCGGCGGCACTCGATGACGTAGTATTCTTTAAATATCATCAAGCAATCCTCCGACATCTTTTATTGTGTCAGCAGTCCCAACACACGTCATGCCTCCGTGCACTTTGATTTGTTCCAGCCGTAACGAGGGAGATTATTATCTGCAGAGAAACACGCTGACCTCGGCGTCTTGTACGAGTCGGACCTTTCTGTAACGAGCTTTGATTTATTTGAATTGAATTGAATGCAGCGTGACCTTCAGCCGGACGCCAACACACTGTTATTACACATAATAATATAATGAAACCAGCTGCGTAAACATAAGCGGTGGGTACGATGTCAAGTATATAAAGTCATATTAATATGAACCTAACAAATAAAGGGAAATGATATTACTTTTTAAAATAACTTCTTAATAAGATAAGAGACATGGCATTGTACAATACAAATTAAAAGACTATAAATAATTATATCAAAATGTAAACATCTCAATAGAAAAAAAAAAAAGAAAAAATTCCGTCTAAATGTGTTTTTGCACTCGTC
>JAMFTG010001683.1:0-44108 GCA_023974075.1 Chaenocephalus aceratus
CAGTTAAGAGCATGTTGTTGTTGTGCCGTGAGTACAGGGCCGTCCCTGGCCAACATGAGGCCCCACACAAAGTTATTTGATGAGGCCCTCTGTTTTGGCCGCGCCAACACTAATTGTGCCGCATAAGCGACTCAGGTGAGGCCCCCTCCGCGAGGTGAGGCCCCCTGGTGAGGCCCCCTCCGCGAGGTGAGGCCCCTGGTGAGGCCCCCTCCGCGAGGTGAGGCCCGCGCAGTCTGCGTGATCGGCCTGTAGGGAGGGACGGCCCTGCGTGAGTACATAGATAAAATAAACCTTTTTAAATCAGGTAAACATCTCAGTAATAAGTCAACTTTTCACAAGTTGCATAGGCGTTGTGATGAAGCACCGTTCAGCATTTCACAATAAAAGCTCCAGAAACTCAGTCAGAACACTTTGAAAGAAACTGAAAATCAATGAAATAGGAGTTTTAATATTTAATTTAAATACAGTAATGGGTTGGCATTTAAATAAACTGTGAAGAAAATATGTTTTACACACACACACACACACACACGCACACACACACACACACACACGCACGCACGCACACACACACGCACACACATACACACACACACACACACACACACAGATGCTCGAACAGATTTTGGCCTCAGGACTCCCCCCCCCCTCGTGGATGGAAGCCAAAGTTGGCTAAAATAATAGATTTAATCATTAAATAATACATTTGGATAAATATACAAAACAATAATAGATAATATAATTATGTCGTTGCACGTTAGGATATTAGAACAATGTAATACATTAACATAATAAACTACAAATTACCTGCAGAAATAAGACAAAAATAGCATTTCCTTCTGCTTTTGGATCCTCTCCTTCTGTTTAAAAATAAACCGTGTGAACACAATGATGCCAAGCACCTGACATCTTGCTGATATTTACACATTTAAATGAGATACCGACATCTGGTGCAGAATCACCCGCTGTCTGTGCACAAACAGCCATTTCATCAAGATCAGAGTTGTAAGTTAAGTGCGTTTAGAGGCCTGGGATATTTAATCTTAATACTTTTATCCAATCAGATGTAACCCTCATGTTTGTGTAACCTGAACAACCTCAGAGTGACGACTAAGAAAAGCTCTGATCTGCAGCAGCTGAATGTCTTTGGTGTTTCCTGCAGGTCCGTCAGCTGCTGTGAAGAAAACCCACACCTGTAAGTTTCAGTTTCTGTCTCAGCTGTTGTGTGTGTGTTGCGTGTGTGTGTGTGTGTGTGTGTGTGTGTGTTGTTGTGTGTGTGTGTGTGTGTGTGTGGTTCAACCGGGAGATTGAACTGCTACACAGTGACTGGTGTTGAATGTTTTGGGAAAACTGCTCCTTTGCTGCTTTGAAATCCAACAAAACTGGACCTGAATCGGCTCATCGTACGGCTTCATTATCTGGAAATATGTGAAAATACCTGTAAAATGTGTAGAAATAGACTCAAAAAATAAGAGTTTAATATGTCAAGAATATGTAAAAAGAAAAGTAAAAGGTTCTCAGTCATTGCAACGTGCAAGAGATAGTTATATTTAAATGCAAACACGCCTCTAATGCATCCAAAAGGAATGCACCAATAATATATAATAATGTCTAATAATGTTGGAAAAAATAAGCTAAATATTTCTCCAAAATTGAAAAAGTGTCAGATAAGATTATATCAAAACATATTTCAAAGAAATGAAAATGAAGAAATCGTCAGATATGTCTGCTCTCTTCTGATTGGCCGACAGCCCTGCCAGTCATAATGTGGCGTGTCCTAGAATGAGGGGCGGGGTTTAGTGGTGATGCCACAGTCACATGGATCCTCATGTGGTGCAGAGAGCAGCCGAGGATAACAGAGCACACACACACACACACACACACACACACACACTGCTCAGTCTGGATTATAAACATGTATTTGTGATTTCTGCCATGAAAGGTAAGAATTTAAAACATCTATTTTAATGTGTGTGTTTCAGTCCACACTCATGTACTTTATTATTATTTCATTTTCTCCATTTAAGTTGTGTCATAGATGTCTCAGAGCAGATGCTCCACTCGGTCCGCTTTCAGTGTGGTGTGTGTGTGTGTGTGTGTGTTGTGTGTTGTGTTGTGTGTGTGTGTGTGTGTTTGGTTGTGTTTAGTTCCTGTGTTTATAGGCATCCGGAACAGGACAATTGAACTGATTGTGTAAACACTATTTCAGGATCTGTCCGTCACCCTTAGAGGAGGAAGAGGACGAGGAAGATTTAAAATGTTTAAATGTGAGGGGTTGAGGAAACAGAATGTGCAGGTCAGGATCCTTGTTGAGCCCTCGCTGCTGGCTGTTGCTGCACCACACAGAACATTTGATGATATTTGTGAAAAAGGTCAAAGAATGTGTAAGAAATCACACACAAAAAGTGCAAAAAATGGTAAAAATCTGAAAATAAGAAGAAATAGGTCAGATCAGAGAAACATGTGAACACAAGTCAGAGAACTGTCTCAAAACCCTATGGAAATCTTTTCTGAAAACGTGTTTTAAAAAAATTCAGAAAAAACATGGAAGAAAATGTAAAATATAAATGTCTGGAGAAATCTGGTAGAAAAAAATATTCAAATAATGTCTGAGACGTAAAGTGCTTAAACACATCCCCTAAAGAGAAATGTGATTAATGTCTAAAGAAATATGTGTGAACGGTGCCATGATGTTATGTGATGAATATCAGAAAAAATAAGAATGTGTCATATTAAAATGAATAAATAATATACTACATAATATTTGTAAAATTATCAAAAACTGGGTTCGAAATACGAGAAGATATCATAATAATAAATTATTGGGAGAAATGTCCAAAAAAGGGCTGGAAAATGTTCCTTTAAAAAGTCCAGGATAAGAAATTAAAAGTATTTTATAAATGTCAGAGAAAATGTCAGAACATTTAAAGAAATATTTCTGACAAAAACAAGAAAATTATGCAAAAAAAAGCTTTAAAACATTGAAGAAAAAAACGGAAAACTATGTCAGAAAAGATATATATTTATAAAAAATGTAAGCAGAGTATTTTCTGTCCCTCAGTTTGAAATTCACTGTGAGTTTCCTGCACTTGAGTGCCCTCTGCTGGTGAATCCGTGCGCTGATATACCCTCTTTTCTCCATGCAGAGATCCTTCTCTCGGTTTCCACGTGTCAGATATCACACGCTCTTCATTCATTTGAGTGTCTTTTTTGCCATTGTTTGTTTTTAATTGATTTGTATTGATCCTGAATTGGAGCATTTTCCCAATATTTCTGACCCCAGTTAGTGTGGGGGTTTAAATCAAACACATCTTACTACCTTTTTGAGAGCGGCAATTATGTGTGTGTGTGTGTGTGTGTGTGTGTGAGAGAGAGTGTGTGTGTGTGCGTGTGTGTGTGTGTGCGTGTGTGTGTGTGCATGTGTGTGTGTGTGTGTGTGAGAGCATGTGTGCGGCCTAGCATTACTATACTTGTGGGGACCTAAATCTGTTTTACACAGTCACGTGCGGGGACTTGCCTCCCTTATGGGGACAACATGGAGGTCCCCATAAGGGGAATCATTCAGTTTAGGGTGAAGACTTGGTTAGGTTTAGGGTTAGGGTTAGGCATGTGTTGGTCATGGTTAAGGTTAGGTTAAGTCTCCAGGAAATGCATGTAAGTCAATGTAATGTCCCCTGAAGTGATGTATACATGGTATGTGTGTGTGTGTCTGTGTGTGTGTGTGTTGTGTGTGTGTGTGTGTGTGTGTGTGTGTGTGTCGCCTGGCATTACTATACTTGTGGACCTAAATATGTCCTACACAGTCACGTGTGGGGACTCACCTCCCTTATGGGGACAAATTGGAGGTCCCCATAAGGGGGATCATTAATTTTAGGGTGAAGAACTTGGTTAGGGTTAGGCATGTGCTGGTTATGGTTAGGTTAGGGTAAGTCTCCAGGAAATGCATGTAAGTCAATGTAATGTCCCCTGAAGTGATGTATACATGGTATGTGTGTGTGTGTGTGTGTGTTTGTGTGTGTGTGTGTGTGTGTGTGTGTGTGTGTGTGTGTGTGTGTGTGTGTGTGTGTGTGTGTGCATATGTGAGTTCACTATGAATAAATCAGTGGACTCTTTCGGCTCCTTCTGTCCACTTGTTTCCACAACATGAGATGTTTCTGAAATAGCTGCAATTTTAAAGATTCAGTCAAACTGATTTAGTTTTTCCTAAATCAAAACAGTCTCTGGTTTATTACGCTGTGTGACCTTCCAGCTGGCTTCATATTTGCTGCACCAGCAAGATATATACATTCTAAAGTCCTATTAGAGAAAAATAGGTTAACTTAAAAATGAAGAAATATCCGGAAAATATGTCAAAACATCTTTTAAAAAGGTTACAAATATGTAAATATGCCGGAAAAAATAAATAAAAAAGACTGAAAATCTAAAAAGTCTCAAAGATGAAGTTAATGATCTCTTCCCACAAACTGAATATGAATATTGCTCCCATCTTTAACACTTACCTTTAAAATGCACTTCCCTATTAAAGATAATATATACTGTATGGACTCTGAGGAACTGGGACCTTTTCAATATTTTCAGAATTATTTTTGGACATCATACATCTACTCTAGCTGTATTTGCCAGGCTTAGCAGTGTGTGTGTGTGTGTGTGTGTGTGTGTGTGTGTGTGTGTGTGTGTGTGTGTCAGCCTGTTATGTCACAGGATTAGAGCAGCTGAGAGATTATTCAACAGTCCTCTGTCCCGTCTGGAAACGGCTGAAAGCATCAGTCTGATTACTTTTACTCTCTGACTACTTCTGTCGTCACGTTCAGGAGCCTCATTTATAACGCTGTGCGTAGGATTCACGTGGGAAGGTTGCTTACGTAGTACAAAGTGCAGGGGCCTCATTTATAAAGGGATATACGCTAAAAAAAAATGGCGTACGCCAGTTTCTACGCAATGTTTGCGATTTATAAAATACTAACTTCACGGGAAAATGTGCGGTCCTCTACGCAAACTCTAACCCATGCGTAAGCACAACAACGGGAGAGACGAGAAACTGCGACCCCCGTTGGCAGAAGGAAGAATGGAGAGAAATATGTGGAAATAATACCATAAACAAAATGTTACCTCTCATTTATCATA
Source organism: Chaenocephalus aceratus (assembly GCA_023974075.1). Taxonomy (NCBI): domain Eukaryota; kingdom Metazoa; phylum Chordata; class Actinopteri; order Perciformes; family Channichthyidae; genus Chaenocephalus; species Chaenocephalus aceratus. The sequence goes on from JAMFTG010001683.1 coordinate 5,125, forward strand.
TATGAAGAATTCACTTTCAAACATTGATTAAAGCCAATCTTAAAATGATTAAACCAACGCCTGTTTGAGACTCCTCAGTGCACACAAACATAACTTGGAGAAATAAATAAATACGGATATGTTATTGAAAACCACCTCGAATATGTTGTGTTAATGTTATGAAATGTTTTCTCATAAATGATGCGGTAAGCAGGAGGACAGAAGTACGTCTAAACTGACGCCGTTTTGCATTTCTATAGGTTGTAGATACGAGCATGGTTTTATATATTATCATGATTAATTGTGTTTTATGCCGTTTGCGAAGACTTGATAAGTCGCTCGTAAAACACAGGAGGTATGGAAACTAAGAACACCATGTGTGGTAAATTGTACAGCGAATTATAGAGTTGCTGCGGGGAGCGGGGGGGGGGGGGGGGGGGGGTTTGAGATGCACAGGCTGCAGTGGAGACGCTGCGCACAAGCTGATCGACAGCTGGGACACAAACCACCAAATACGAAAACATAATTCAGATCCAGTCGCCATGACTCCACTCCGGAGGGATTCCCCGATCATTTCTTACAGTCTCTCAACAAGGGGGGGGGTCTCCTGTCCCCGGCACAAACACACTGCCTGAGGAAGGCTATGTGTATTGTTTTTGTCATGAACCTTTTTCGGACCACTTATTTATTTATTTTGGTGACGATCCGACCTCCATGCTGCTACTCTGGTTCAAACTGCATCCACAAAACAATAGGATTTATCTCGACCTCCCCAAAATAACCAAAATCTGACACGGTGGTGAGACGTCTTTTTTTAGCTGTTCTGTCGTCATTTCCTGCAATCTTCTTCATAAAGTCAGTCAGAATGAATGAATGGGCGTTTCTTTGACTATTTATAGGCAAATATGGGCGTTACGTGAAGCCCGCAAAAGCTGCACCGCATTTCGAGTCGATTGTGATTTATAAAGGGAAACCGGCGTAGGATGTGCCATCAATCAATCAATCAATGTTTATTTATATCACAAATGTTACATTTGTCTCAGTGGTCTTCACAGTTTGTGCAGAATATCAGTATGACAATACGACACCCTCTGTCCTTAGACCCTCTGTCCTTAGACCCTCTATCCTCAGACCCTCTGTCCTCAGACCCTCTGTCCTTAGACCCTCACATCGTACAAAGAAACACTTCCAGAGAAGAAAACCCACAGTTTAAAGGGAAAAATGGGAGAAACCTCAGGGAGAGCAGCAGAGGAGGGATCCCTCTCCCAGGACAGACAGACGTGCAATAGATGCCGTGTGTAAATTGAAAAGATAATATATTTGCAACATAGTCCAAATGTTTGGAAAATGCATGTGTGTATAATAGGAAGATGAATCCACGAGGATATCCATCCAGGACCGATGATCCAGGACCACAGCCACGACTCAAGATCCAGCGCTCGCGATCCAGGACACAGGACCGCAGAATCATCCATGACTCCGGATCCCGACGTATATAGACACCAAAAAGAAAGACATGTGGGGAAGCTGGGTTAATGGGAACATGAGAGTACACAGGTATAGACAGAGAGAAGTAAGAAGTAAGATGTCCCCCGACAAACTAAGCCTATATCAGCAAAACTAGGGGCTGAATCTAATCAGCCCTAACTATAAGCTTTATCAAAAAGGAAGGTCTTAAGCGCACTTTTAAAAACGGATAGGGTGTCTGCCGCCCGAACACAAACTGGAAGCTGATTCCACAAATGTGGAGCTTGATAAGAAAAGGCTCTGGCTCCCATTGTACTTTTAGAGACTCTAGGAACAACCAACAACCCTGCATTCTTGGAACGCAATGCCCTAGTAGGACAGTAGGGTATAATGAGTTCTTTAAGGTAAGATGGCATCTGCCAAAGGGCTTTGTAGGCGAGAAGAATAATTTTAAATTCTATCCTGTGTTCAGGGAGCCAGTGTAGGCGGTCCTTGAAATTGATTTTATGTGGGCGTTAAAGGATACATCCTGATCAAATATAACACCAAGATTCCTTACAGTCTCACTGGAGGCCAAATTAATGCCATCCATAGTTAGTATATCTTTAGATAATTTGTTTCGTAGATTCTTCGGGCCAAGTACAATAACTTCAGTTTTGGTCGTGTTTAACATCAAAAAGTTTAAGGTCATCCATGTTTTTAAGTCCTTAAGGCAGTCTTGCATTGTATTTAGATGATTAATTTCATCAGGCTTGATTGATAAATATAGTTGAGTATCATCCGTATAACAGTGGAAATGTACAGAATGATTCCTTATAATATTACGGAAGCATATATAATGTGAACACAATAGGTCCGAGCACTGAGCCCTGTGGCACTCCATGGCTAACTTTGGTTTGCGTGGAAGATTCATCGTTAACACCTACAAACTGAGAGCGTTCAGATAGATATGACCTAAACCAGCCTAAAGCAGTTCCCTGTATGCCAACTAAGTGCTCTAGTCTTTGCAATAGGATGTCATGGTCAATATTATCAAATGCAGCACTGAGATCGAGCAAAACAAGAATAGAGACAAGTCCCTTGTCTGAGGCTATTAGAATGCCATGTGTGACTTTAACCAGAGCTGTCTCTGTGCTATGATGCAGAGATGTTCACAAGTCTTTTTTTGCAAGTCCAAGTCAAGTCTCAAGTCTTTGTGGGGTGAGACTTGATCAAGTCTCAAGTCTTTGGTCATGAGTCCAAGTCAAGTCTCAAGTCTCTAAAAAATAAAAGTCTCATGTCTCTTCTGGTTGTAATAAGCCTTCTATTGTCTGCTGCTATCCAGTCTGTTAAGAATACTGCACAGCTATATCTAAGACATTCAAAGCATTTACTGTGTTATTATCACTCCTCTATCTATTAGCATACAGTATCAGTACTGATTAGTTGTTTGTTATATGATGACTTTAAACAGGCTATTGCAATGCAATATGAGGAAAAACATCACACTTTAACTAAATGCAAACAACTTATAAGCAAAACACTTCAGAATCAGAAATCAGTATCACAAATACTTTATTAATCCCCCGCAGGGAAACTGTTAAAAGTACTTAAAAGCGGGTAATGATTAACGTTACCGACCTTTTTTATGTCATGTCAAGAGTTGGATGTCAACGCCACTCAACTCAAACAAGTGTGACAAGCAATTCACTAATCTTTTCAGATATTCAGTTACAAAGCTAGCAGCAAGCTAAGTTAGCATTACACAGCTGATGCTGAGCTAAACATGTTTGCTAACCGTCCATGCGTTAATGTGACTGACCTCTCCGGGTGAGTTTTCAAGTGCCTGATGAAATCCGACGTTGTTGCGCCAGCATCCTTGATTTTGATATTGCAGACTTTGCAGTGTGCGCTCCTTTTGTTGGTGCCGCCGGCATTTTGTTCGAAGTTTTTGTAGTTGAACCTAATTACAAGCGGTACAGCCGCAGGTGTGCCGCCGGTCGCTATTGTGTTACTACGAGGTAGTAACAGAGGCGCGCACGTCTGCGTAATGAGCCCGGCTAAAGTAACTGGATGGCCTACCTGCCTGTCAGCCTTCCATCTGGGCACAAACTTATCTCGTGCCCTCATTGGTCATGTGCGCGTTCGTGTGTGTTGGAGGAGGCGGGCTCTATAAGGAAGTAGCAGCCTCTAGCAGATTATCTCCGGTTGTGTATTTTCAAATTCTAGCGATCTCGAGCCGATTTCTCTCAAATGTACCTACCCCACCTTTAATACGCCAACAATAGAAAACACAATGATTGTTCACGAGTCCCAACACACGAGTCCAAGTCGAGTCTGAAGTCTTTTGGTCACGAGTCTAAGTCAAGTCTGAAGTCTCTGTGTGTGCGACTTAAGTGCGACTCGAGTCCGAGTCGCAGACTCGAGTCCCCATCTCTGCTATGATGTGTTCTAAAGCCAGACTGAAAATCTTCAAATAAATCATTGTTTTTTAAGTAATCACACAACTGGTTTTATCACTGCTACTTTGAATGATTGTGGAACATGGCCTGATAATAAAGACATATTCATAATATTTATGAATTAATATTAATATTTTTAGAAAACAAATAAAAGAAAAAGAGATATTTTGATCTCAAGGGGCTTTCACCTGGTTGAATAAAGGCTACAAACAAACAAACAATTTAATAAAGAAGTGCTAATTAATGGAAAAACTTCCTTCAACAGCTTAGTTGGAATTGGGTCTAACATGCACGTTGATGGTTTAGAAGAGAGAATCATTGAATGTAATTGTTCAAGGTTTATGGCTGAAAAGCATTCTAGTTTACTATCTAGTGTAATATTAGAACTTACGTTTCCGGGAGCTGTTGATAACACTATACTGGTCAAAGGCAAGAGGTCATTAATTTTGTTTCTAAGAGTAACAATTTTATTGTTAAAAAAGCACATAAAATCGTTTGTGCCGTACGCACTTTCCTCGCCGGTACGCAATGTTTGGTGAATCAGAAAATGTCGCAACATTTCTGTACGTATTATTATTATTTTTTTATTTCTACTACGTAAGCAACCTTCCCACATGAATCCTACGCACGGCGTTATAAATGAGGCCCCAGATCTTTACACTGAGTAAACTGTAAACTGTAAAAGTAAAACTGAGCCGATAGACAGAGGGATGTTGATGGTTGATGTTGATGATGATGATGATGATGATGATAATGAAGAAGGTGAGGATGAAGGTGATGATGATGAGGGACACACCGGAGGGAATTTTTGAAAAACTTGTCAAAGAATTTGCAGCAAAATTTGAGAAATGTCCAGAAAAAAAAGTTGATAACAAATTAGAATAATATTTGACAACTGGCAAAAGAAAATGTGAAAAATGCAAGAATTTAGTTTAATGTTGATGAAAATGTCGGATTATTATGAGATACAAATTACAGGCTGTTTTTAACACTATTCAGACTCAGCTCTCTGAATTAAAGCTTCTTTTAAATGTGGATAAAACCAAGGTAATGCTCTTTTCAAAAGCAAAAAAGACTACCAGAGCCTGTTTTAGATATTGTAACTACGCAAGGAACAAAACTTGAAGTTGTTGCCTGTTACAAATACCTGGGTATCTGGCTTGATGATTGTCTCACTTTTAAACTTCATGTCAATAACCTGCTTAAAAAACTGAGGGTTAGGCTAGGGTTCTTTTTCAGAAACAAGTCCTGCTTCTCGCTTGAGGCCAGGAAAAGGCTCTGTGACCTTTGACCTGTGCTGGACTCTGGGGATCTGGTCTATATGAATGCACCTGCCCATTGCCTGGTCCAGTTAGATGCTGCGTATCACAGCGCTCTGAGATTTGTGACAAACTGTAAAGCATTAACCCATCACTGTACCCTGTATGCAAGGGCTGGTTTGCTTTCACTAACTGTACGGAGGCTCAGTCACTGGTACATTTTTATATACAAAGCCATGCTAGGGAAACTTCCATCTTATATCTGCTCCCTGATCTCACAGAGAAGTGGCTACTGCCTGAGATCGAATGCTGTGGTTTTATTAAATGTGCCAACTGCTAGGACTGTCTTAGGGAAGACAGCTTTTAGATGCGCAGCTCCTCTGTCTTGGAATAGTCTGCACATTAAATGGAAACTGAGCAATCTGGTGCCACTAAATGTTTTTAAAGCTCGGTTGGATGCTACTCAATCGGAAGCTATTGGTACCTGTTTATGTGGATAATTATGTAAATGATGCTGTATGATGTCCTTTTGTTGTTCTGTTTATGCTTTTATGTTTCATGTGGAACTACTTGAGCAGGTCTCCCTTGGAAAAGAGATCAATGATCTCAATGGGATTTATCTGTATAAATAAAGGTTTGAAATTAAATGAAATGAAACACGTCCGAAAGAAATGTGAAAAATAACTGTAAGATATGTTTTTTTAAGTCAGAATAATAGAAACAAATACAATTTTAAAGCCCTAAAATGGAAGAAAGATATGATTACAAATACAGATATATAATACATACAAAAACTCCCCAAACTATTTGGGACAAATATGCAACAAAGTCCAGATCTATCTTTCCAAACCGTGACATATTTCAGAGTCCCTCCACCTCGCTCCCTTTGATCGTCTTTCTGAGAAACTTTATTATATTCTGAACGCTGCACGTTTTATTCCTGACACAAAGTAGACTGAGCTGATAGACAGATGGAAGTGAGGATGATGATGAGGGACAGATTGGAGGTTAAACAGACCAGACTAGACAGGAGGACACCTATCCTAGTGAGAAATGTCCCCCAAAAGGGTTGAGAAAATGATAGAATAAAATGTGACAACTGCCAAAAGAAAATGTGAAATATTTTTGTTCATTTTAATGTTGAGGTTGAGATAATAACTTTAAATATGTTTTTTTAAAGTCAACATAATATGTTAAAATTGTTAGAATAAAACATAATAATAATTAGAATAGAACATCTGTACAAATGTTGGAAAAATATATACAGAAAGTCAAAACAGTGTTTTAAAAAATATGCAAACATTTGTGAAAGATTTTGGAATAGTACAAGACGAATGTCCCAAAACATTGTGAAACATAAAGGAATAATTTCAAATGAAAATGTCAGAAAAAGAACCTTTGAAAGCTCTAAAATATGATGCAAAATACAGATAAATGAACAAAAAATTCACAAACTATTTGTGACATATATGCAAAAATGTCCAGATTTATCTTCTGGAATGTCCTGTTTTCTTGGCGGCTTTCCAAACCGTGACATATTTCGGAGTCCCTCCTACTCGCTCCCTCTCTGATTGTGTCAGAACCGAGTGGAGGATACACAACTTTAGGAACGATAAACATGGTCTGACAGACTAAAAGCTGGTTTAGTATTTAGAGATATTTCTGAATATAAGATCACTAACCTTGTATTAATTGATCGTCAGAATAGTTGGCATTAGTCTACGTTATGCACAGATTGCCCAGAGAATCGTGCACCTCTTTAAATCTTTTGTTTACCTAAGATAGTGTTCATTTAGCTTGAAACTAAGCAAAATGACTGATCGACTAAAAAGATTTACAAATAGGAGAGGAAAGCTCTCGCTGCCATTAGATTGGATTTTATTTGAACATTACTGATAGAAATGTATCTGAAGCAATGTATCAGGCTTTTCCTGCACCACGCATTCATGAGACGACATTGTGTGTGTGTGTGTGTGTGTGTGTGTGTGTGTGTGTGTGTGTGTGTGTGTGTGTGTGTGTGTGTGTGTGTGTGTGCTACAAGGCAAACAAAGCAGATGTGTGGGTTGTCGGCTCGGTGTAAAAATATCTTCTGCTCTGATTACAGACGCTGGCTTTGATGAATTCAGACGGGATGAACTCACAGAGATAATTACTGTGTGTGTGTGTGTGTGTGTGTGTGTGTGTGTGTTGTGTGTGTGTGTGTGTGTGTGTGTTGTGTGTGTGTGTTGTGTTTGTTTGAGAGAGGTTTGAATTTCTTGTTGAAAACTTCCTACAGAATGTAATCTGAAATGTGCACGTATGTTTATTACCAACATGCTTCATTTAAATCAAATGTATTGACATATTTCACATTATAAAGCACATAAGTCATTTATAGAAAACTGTTATTTAAAAAATAATTACAAATTCAATTAAAAGCAGTTCTTAGATGGACAGCAGAGAGCAGGCAACACGAGGCTTCAACATTTACGAGAATACATGTTTTTAGGTTTTGTTTTTGTATGAATTAAACGTACAATACCCAACATGTTAATCTGATCAAAATAAGCTTATCGGATTAATCCTACACTTTTTTTTTTACATTTTAAGGTGTTATTTTGGAGAAAGATTAATAACATACAGTTGATCCGGAGCAGATTATAGCAAGACGTGTTTCTGCAGACAAACAGCTGGGAGGGTGTGTGTGTGTCCTTATATAACTTCCCTCTGCTTAATATATCCTCTCAGAGCTGTCTGTTACAGTCTGCTGAGTGTATAAATACACGGCCTGTGTATAAATACACGCCCTGTGTTTTCTACAATGTCAATTTGTCTGGCAGATGAAAGGGACATAATCTGATCTGATTTATATTTTAGTGAAATGTTATATCCCAACAATTATTAATCTCGTTCAGTTGTAATCTTTTCAATGTCCAGTTATTTTTTTCCACATTTGTTTGTTGTTTTTCTTCATAAATTGCATTAAACTTACTTTATTTAAAATTATGAAGTGTCCTCTCTCTCACACTCTCTGTTATCTTGGGATTATTTACTTTTAGTTTATTTTTGTCGCAAAATCTGGCAACTGCAGATGCAGTGTTTGTCTTTTTTTATTTCCCTCCTCTGAGATCTGTTTCCTGCTTCTATTATAACCAGAGGTGGAAAGTAGTGGAGTTCAAATACTTCATTACTGTACGTAAGTACATGTTTCTGGTATCAGTACTTTACTTCACTACTTATTTTTCTGACGACTTTTTACTTTGACTTCTTACATGTTGAACCCAAATACCTGTACTTTCTACTTCTTACATGTTGAACTCAAATACCTGTACTTTCTACTTCTTACATGTTGAACCCAAATACCTGTACTTTCTACTTCTCACATGTTGAACTCAAATACCTGTACTTTCTACTTCTCACATGTTGAACTCAAATACCTGTACTTTCTACTTCTTACATGTTGAACTCAAATACCTGTACTTTCTACTTCTTACATGTTGAACTCAAATACCTGTACTTTCTACTTCTTACATGTTGAACACAAATACCTGTACTTTCTACTTCTTACATGTTGAACACAAATACCTGTACTTTCTACATCTTACATTTTTAACACAAATACCTGTACTTTCTACATCTTACATGTTGAACACAAATACCTGTACTTTCTACTTCTTACATGTTGAACACAAATACCTGAACTTTATACTTCTTACATGTTGAACACAAATACCTGTACTTTCTACTTCTTACATGTTGAACACAAATACCTGTACTTTCTACTTCTTACATGTTGAACACAAATACCTGTACTTTCTACTTCTTACATGTTGAACTCAAATACCTGTACTTTCTACTTCTTACATTTTCCAAACAGACTGGTTCCTTTAGGCAAGTCAAGGCAATTGATATAGCACCTTTCAACACAAGGCAATGCAAGGTGCTTTACAAAAATGAAAGACATTCAGACAAAGGCATTTAAAAAAAAAGATAAGAAAAAATACATTAAAAGAAAAAATACATGAATACAAATTACATGAATACAAAGTTACAGTGCAGTTTAAGATGTGAATAGTTCACACAAAAGTTCCACTTTACTGATGAACACAATGGCTCAGTTTCAATTAAAAGCAGCGACAAAAAGAAAAGTCTTCAGCCTGGATTTAAAAGTAGTCAGAGTTGCAGCGGACCTGCAGGTTTCTGGGAGTTTGTTCCAGATATTTGGAGCATAATAACTGAACGCTGCTTCTCCGTGTTTATTTATGACTCTGGGGACAGAAAGCTGACCAGTCCCTGAAGACCTGAGAGATCTGGATGGTTCATAGTTTAGCAGGAGGTCAGACATGTATTTTGGGCCCAAACCATTCAAAGCTTTATAAACCATCAGCAGTATTTTGAAATCTATTCTTTGACACCCAGGAAGCCAGTGTAAAGACTTCAGAACAGGAGTAATAATAATAATAATAATACATTTTATTTTTAGGCGCCTTTCATGACACCCAAGGACACCGTACAATTAAAAAAAAAAAAAAAAAAAAGCTAATAGGCAACAGAACATGATAAAAAAAAACACAAACAGGAAATCATGGAGGAGACAGTCAGGTGGACACAAATGGGACAGATAATGGGGGCACTACAGTGAGTAAGCAGATTTTAACAGGTGGGTTTTTAATTGGGATTTGAATATGGTGGTTGTGTCTGACTGTTGGATGTGCGGGGGGAGGGAGTTCCAGAGTCTGGGAGCAGTGCAGCTAAAAGCCTGAGCACCCATGGTGACGAGGCGTGGGACGGTCAGCAGACCAGCAGAGGAGGAGCGGAGGGAGCGAGAGGGGGTGTACTCCTGAAGAAGGTCATCCAGATAGGGGGGGGGGGCAGGTTATGTAGGGCTTGATGTGACAAAAAGTGAGTGATGTGATCCACTTTCTTAGTGTCAGTGAGGACTCGAGCAGCGGCGTTCTGAATCAGCTGCAGCTTTCTAATAGATGTTTTAGTGAGACCTGTGAAGACACCTTTGCAGTAGTCCAGTCTACTGAAGATAAAAGCATGGACACGTTTTTCCAGATGCTGCTGTGACATTAGTCTTTTAATCCTAGATATATTCTTTAGGGGATAGTAGGCTGATTTAGTAACTGTTTTAATGTGACTGTTGAAACTCAGGTCAGAGTCCATGACTACACCTAGATTTCTGTCTTTATCTGTTGGTTTGAACATTGCAGACTGAAGCTCAGCGCTAACTTTTATACGTTCTGCCTTGGCTCCAAAAACCATTACCTCAGTTTTATCTTTGTTTAATTGGAGAAAGTTCTGACACATCCAGTCATTGATTTGTTCAATGCACTTACTCAGTGTTTGAATTGGAGCATAGTCTCCTGGTGAAATTGTTACGTAAATGTGTGTGTCATCCGCATAGCTATGGTAACTTATTTTGTTGTTCTTCATTATCTGAGCCAGTGGTAGCATGTAGATGTTAAAGAGAAGAGGCCCCAAGATGGAGCCTTGAGGAACCCCACATGTCATATTTGTCAACTCAGATGTGTATTTACCTATAGAAACAAAGTTGTTTCTGTCCTTTAAGTAGGATTCAAACCAATTTAGAACTGTTTCCGAAAGTCCCACCCAGTTTTCCAGTCGGTCCAGTAATATGCTGTGGTCAACAGTGTCAAACGCAGCACTGAGATCTAATAATACTAACACTGAAGTTCTGCCACTGTCTGTGTTTAAGTGGATGTCATTGAAGAGCTTTACAAGAACAGTCTCAGTGCTGTGGTTTGGACGAAAGCCTGACTGGAAGCACATCGAAACAGTTATTTAAATGCAAGAAATTACTCAACTGTTGAAAAACTACTTTTTCAATTATTTTACCTATAAATGGGAGGCTTGATATGGGCCTGTAATTGTTCATTACTGAAGCATCTAGATTATGCTTTTTTAAGAGCGGTTTAATGACTGAAGTTTTCAGGGCCTGTGGAAAAACACCTGAGTGAAGAGATTTGTTTACTAGATGAAGTAGATCTGAGGCCATGCAAGGAAAAACTTTAGTTTGAATGTGTGTCTGGTGGCGTGATCATTATTCTTTAGAGTCATTGCGTGCCTATTGATTTGAACACGATCCGTGTATCCATCACTTCCTGGTCTTCTCTAAAGAAGAGGGACCAATGAAAACGTTGTCATGTTGGCGTTGTTCAGCATGGAAACATTCATTAGCTAACAATGACATTATTGTTCTATTAATATAAAGGGAGGTCAGGTACTCTTTAAAGCAGCTGCTAGTTATGGGTACTTTTTACTTAAAGGTGGGGTAGGTACGTTTGAGAAACCGGCTCGAGTTCGCTAGAATTTGAAAATACACAGCCGGAAAAAATCTGCCACTTCCTCACAGAGCCCCTCCTCCAACACACACGCACGCGCTCATGACCAATGAGGGCACGAGATAAGTTTGTGCACAGATGGAAGGCTGACAGGCAGGTAGGCCATCCAGTTACTTTAGCCGGCTCAGATGATTGGTCGTGCTTTTTACAGTACTATGGCTTCCACAGATGACATTTTTTTATGGATTTGTTATGAAAGCACTTAAGATATTCCTTGCTATCAGGATGTTAAGAGCATTCCATGGAATATAACAACAAGTGTTTCTCGAGCCGGTTTCTTAAACGTACCTACCTCACCTTTAAGTACATTTCAAAGCCAATACTTCTTTACTTTTACTTGAGTAAAGAAGTTTAGTCATTACTACTTACCAGAGTATCTTTAAACACGAGTATCTGTACTTCTTCTTGAGTAAAGGATGTGTGTACTCTTGCCATCTAGATGTGATGACTGATGGCTGGTTGATTTTCTGTTGACGTTATTACCTCTAACCTCTGTGTGTCTGCAGCTCAGATTGAAATCATCCCCTGTAAGATCTGTGGAGATAAATCTTCGGGGATCCACTACGGGGTAATCACCTGTGAGGGCTGTAAGGTAAGCCCCTCCCCTTCCTCTTCATCACTTCCTGTATATCCTCTCACTTCCTGTTCATCCTTAACATTTATAACTTTGCCGGCACAGTTATTTAATCATTTCAACGTTGGTTTGATTGTGCGTTAAATCCTCTGTAAAGAAAGTCGTGTTGTATATAATGTGCTCTATCCTTTTTATACTTCACTTATGTGTAGAATTGCACAGATATTAACAATAGCAATGATTCTGTCTGGTGTTACATCTCATATCCTGGGATTTACAAAAAAACTCAATTCCTGTTCTCCTTCAGCTCCTTCTTCTCTATCTCAGAGTCTCATTAGCAGAATCAGGCAAACATTGACGTTCAGTCAGAAACTTTTCTCCGGAACACAAAGTGTGTTCAGCTGCTGTCGGACAGCTGGAGGCTCATTTCCCTGCCAACGAGATCATCAGCATGCAAACACAGAACAGAGAGCATGATGGGAGGAGAGCTTGTTAGGGGAACGCTGTAAAGTGAAGCACAGAAACATGAGTCCAACAAATATATAATTTTAATGTCTTAGAAAGAGTCTTAGTCAAGTAAAAAGCTATCGTTAATGACAGCTAATATTGGGCTATAAAGGAACTACAGCACGGTCACGTGACTTCACGTCACCACCGCTAAGCTAAAGGTGGCTAATGTTGTGCCAGATGACGTTTAGTCGTCTCATTTAGACTCTTGTTAGCAACCGCCGTTTTTAAATTCACCAGTGGGGTATTTACTGACGTATTTTAGGACGTAGAATAAAAATCTCTTCCGCTTGCAATTATTTAACATTCCCCTCCTCTCTCAGGGTTTCTTCAGACGCAGTCAGAAAAGTAACGCCAGCTACTCGTGTCCGCGACAGAAAAGCTGTCTGATCGACCGAACGAGCCGAAACCGCTGCCAACACTGCCGTCTGCAGAAGTGTCGGACTGTGGGCATGTCCAGAGACGGTGAGACACACACACAGCTAAAGAAACCAACACGTTCTTACTCCCAACTCGTCCTATATTGACGTTATGTCAGGGTCCCTTGGCGTCAACTTTCAAACGAACTTGGAAGTCATTTAGCATCGATTTGTAGTCGATCAGAAACTGTAAATAGATTTGGACGGTGCTGCCGTAAAGTTGTTGTTGTCGCAGTTCCAGCCGTTTTATTTTTCTTGGCGGAAGAAATAGGATCATGTTTTAGTCAATACAATCATTTAAGTTAATATTGGGGGTTGAGTCGTTAGTTTGTTTAATACCTGGCCTTGTAATAAGCGGGATAATGTGCAGTGACTTGGTCTTTATGGGGAAAAGAACATCCCTTACATAATACATCCTGACTCAGTTATCTCCCCCTCTTCCTCAATCCCAGCTGTGAAGTTCGGCCGCATGTCGAAGAAGCAGCGGGACAGTCTGTACGCTGAGGTTCAGAAACACCTCCTCCTCCAGCAGCAGAAGAACCAGGAGGGACCCTCTCTCCTCCTGACTCTCCCCAGCATCGAGACCCCGATCCTGGGGGAGGCCGAGCAGCTCTCCCCCCTCTACGGCCCCCCGACCTCCAGCGTCACAGAGCTGCAGGACGAGGGATACATGGTGCAAAACTCCCCTGAAGGAGGGTCGGTGTCTTCAAAGGTTAGTGGTCTTTACTCTACACCCTGATGCATTCATTGAGAAATGTCAAAAGGCCATGTCGTTGGGTCATGCAACGGGTATTTCTGAACTTGGTGTGTCCCAATGTGAAATATGGAAAAATGCAGAAGTGGATACAGCCTCGGAGGCGGGGCCTGAATGTCCTGACTCTGACGTAAACAAATATCTATAACTTCGGGGATCTTTTGGCCAATAAAGCAGTTTTTCCTTTAACCCGCCTCCCATCATTAAACCCCGCCTCTCACCTTTAAGCACCGCCTCCAATTACATTTTTGGATCCTAATGATTTAAATTAGGACTGTTCAAGCATCCGTATTAGGATGTACGGACGTCTCTTTTCCAATGTAAGTCAATGGCACAGCCTCTGTAAATGTTCAGCGATATTTCTGAATTCTGACATGAATTACCAAAAGTTCACATGACCTATAAGAGCTTCTCCTCCACAACAGGCAGACTCAGGAGGAGGAGGAGGAAGAGGAGGAGGAAGAGGAAGAGGAGGAGGAAGAAGAGGGAGAGGAGAAACTCAGGGTTTCTACCTGGACATCCAGCCGTCCCCTGATCAGTCGGGTCTCGATATTAACGGCATCAAACCGGAGCCTCTGAGCGATTTAAATTCCAACACCGGCTTCTTCCCGCTCTGCCCCCTCGGCGATGGAGACCCTTCCTCACTGTCCATGGCTGAACTCGGTGAGAAGCCCATGCCTTAAATACATTCCACATGTATACAGAGAAATGTGGGCTTTGGCTGGCAGCGAGGGTCTGACACGAAGATGCTTTTGTAATGCATGTTGGGTAATGTAGAGGTTTGAACCCCTCATGTGTCTTAAGGCCCAGAAGCAGCTGAAGTGTCTGACACATTGCTTTGAGAGAGCTACAAGGATTCAAAGCAAAGGATACATCCCCCCGAGGATAACGTCTGATTAAATACATGATTTATAATAACAGTTGGTCAATACTGTTACTTTTACAGGTGAGATTTAACAGACTTATATTACACTGAGAATCAAAAACGACTTGACAAACAAACTCCATAAATATATAGTTTTAGTTAGTTTAGTCAATTTATTGAACATGTCAGAAACAACAAAATATAACAATAATATATATATATATATATATATTCTCTTTTTTTCACTCAGATTAATAATATATATAACAAAGTACCAAAAAAATAAATAATAATAATAATAATTTTCAGATAGTCTCTGTTCATGTTCAACAGGGGCAAGAAGAAGCTTAACAAACCTTGTCTGGTCCTCCCCCTCTAACATATATTTTTCTTATAAAACATTAGGTCATCGTTATCAGCGACATGTTTGTCTTGTTAATCTTTTTTTTTTTTTTTACAAAACAATCAGAAAGAAATTACTTTTTACAAGAAATAACAACAAATGGGATTTTACAGGTCCTGTTCATAACCACTAATGATTTGACTCCTAAATAATACTTTCATTTTAGATAGACTTGTACAATATTTCAGTGTTTTCAAACTAACCTGGCAAAAAAAACCTTAACAACAACAACAACAACAACAACAACAACAACAACAACAACTGTAATGGACACACAGAGAGACACGGGAGAGCTTGATGGCAAACACTGAAGGTTTATTACGAAGTCACGGTCGGAGAACCGACAGAAACATGTTCTGCAGACACGAGGCGACACAGAGCTCTGAGAGAACCCGCCGCGTACCGAGATCACATAAAGCACTACGGCAGGACTACGGAGACACGACTCTGAGAGCAGCCCAAGGTGGAGGCCTACATTTACATTTATTTAGAGAACAAAACAAAACACAAAACCAACGTCCTACAAAAAGAGAAAAGAGCAGAAATGAACGTATTAATATTCGTGTCCTGAAACATTGGGAGTATCACAAAGAGACAGAAGCCCCGGCAGGCTTCACTCCTCTCAGAAAGCATGATTACAAAGCAACGGTCTGATAATGCTCCGATGAACCGAAGGATGAGTGTACGGCTAAAGGGAAAACAATGACGAGGAAACAGCAGAAGAAGAGATGCAGGAACACAAAGCACGAAGACGTTCAGACACAAAGAAGTGAGGTTTAAAATAGAGACTCGTTAAACCCCGGTGTAATGAGCAGCTGCTAATTGGAGCCGAGTGGGTGATTCTCCCGCGGGAGCCGCTTCGTGAACCCCTCCTCCACCCGGAGACGCTGCTCCTTGTTTCTGAGCTGCGTCTCCTTGGGGTCCGTCCTTCCTCTGCGCTCACAGACATCCGGTCTGTTTCCTGCAGCACGAAGAACCCGCCAGAGGACGGAGTGCTCCCTCCGTGCCGCCATGTAAAGCATCACGAGCACAGGGACGACGCGGGACGACGCGGGACGCCGGGACGTTCAAGTGAAGCTACGATACATGAAGCAAAGAAACGATGGTGATGGATCTTCACACATTTTGAAGCACAAGAGGAGAGGAAACAAGAGGAGAGGAGACAAGAGGAGAGGAGACAAGAGGAGAGGAGAGGAAACAAGAGGAGATGAGACAAGAGGAGAGGAGACAAGAGGAGAGGAGAGGAAACAAGAGGAGATGAGAGGACACAAGAGGAGATGAGACAAGAGGAGAGGAGAGGAGGAGCAAGAGGAGAGGAGACAAGAGGAGAGGAGAGGAAACAAGAGGAGATGAGAGGAACAAGAGGAGAGGAGAGGAGATGAGAGGACACAAGAGGAGAGGAGAGAAGAGGAGAGAAAGCAAGAGGAGAGGATAGGAAACAAGAGGAGAGGAGACAAGAGGAGAGAGAAAGCAAGAGGAGAGGAGAGGAAACAAGAGGAGAGGAGAGGAGAGAAAGCAAGAGGAGAGGATAGGAAACAAGAGGAGAGGAAGGGAAACAAGAGGAGAGGATAGGAAACAAGATGAGAGGAGAGGAGAGAAAGCAAGAGGAGAGGATAGGAAACAAGAGGAGAGGAAGGGAAACAAGAGGAGAGGAGAGGAAACAAGAGGAGAGGATAGGAAACAAGAGGGGAGGAAACAAGAGGAGAGGATAGGAAACAAGAGGAGAGGAGAGGAGAGAAAGGGAAACAAGAGGAGAGGATAGGAAACAAGAGGGGAGGATACAAGAGGAGAGGATAGGAAACAAGAGGAGAGGAAAGGAAACAAGAGGATAGGAGAGGAAACAAGGGGAGAGGAGAGGAAACAAGGGGAGAGGAGAGGAAACAAGAGGAGATTAAACAAGATGAGAGGATAGGAAACAAGAGGAGAGGAAGGGAAACAAGAGGAGAAGATAGGAAACAAGAGGAGAGGAGAGGAGAGAAAGCAAGAGAGAGCAGGAGAGGATAGGAAACAAGAGGAGAGGAAGGGAAACAAGAGGAGAGGAGAGGAAACAAGAGGAGAGGATAGGAAAACAAGAGGGGAGGAAACAAGAGGAGAGGATAGGAAACAAGAGGAGAGGAGAGGAGAGAAAGGGAAACAAGAGGAGAGGATAGGAAACAAGAGGGGAGGATACAAGAGGAGAGGATAGGAAACAAGAGGAGAGGAAAGGAAACAAGAGGATAGGAGAGGAAACAAGGGGAGAGGAGAGGAAACAAGAGGAGATTAAACAAGAGGAGAGGAGAGGAAACAAGAGGAGAGGAGATGAGTGTGAGTTTTGTGAAACTGAATGATGTTTTAGTTTGTGGAATCCAAAAGAACAAAGAACAGAAACATCAGTTCACAAACTGAGGCATTTTGCAAAGAAAGAAAAGAAAGAGAGAAAACAGAGAAATAAAAAGCGGTCGTTCGGGAAAGGAAGACTTTAGACTTTTGGGAAACGATTGGGCTTTTTCACTTTTGCATAATGTTGTACTTTTTGTAAAGTATCACTTTATTTAGAAAGGCAATACAAACTGGGAACATTTAGAAAAAGCGACATTTGTGAATAAAATGTTTTGCTAAAATAATCAAATCGTAATTCTAAACTCCGTCTTTACGTCCGGACTGAAGTGCTTTCGGCTCATTCTAGCAGAAGAGACAGAAGTTCTGGTTCAGCCCGGCTGTGACATCAGTCACGAA
The DNA here is from genome assembly GCA_023974075.1 of Chaenocephalus aceratus. Taxonomy (NCBI): domain Eukaryota; kingdom Metazoa; phylum Chordata; class Actinopteri; order Perciformes; family Channichthyidae; genus Chaenocephalus; species Chaenocephalus aceratus. The sequence goes on from JAMFTG010001683.1 coordinate 22,855, forward strand.
ATGATCACGTAACCCTTTATAAATATAATTAAAAAGACCATTTGAAAACACGGAAACTGGAACACTTATATTTAAAATCAAGCCGAGCCTTTTACGACATTTCATCACAAACGACGTCAACGTTTAAAACAGTCGCCGATGCTTTCAGAGGCGGAGACGCCCGTTTCTGTGCGGAGGGGAAGTGTCTCCACTGCTTCTGTTGTAACTCTGTTGTCTCCGTGATGTATGAACTTGTTGTTGTTGTTGTTGTTGTTGTTGTCCCAGAGGACCTGGCTCAGGTGACCTCTCAGTCTCACCTGGAGACCTGTCAGTTCCTGAGGGAGCAGGAGGTCAGAGAGGCCTTCCTGCAGGAGGAGGTGCAGAGATACCAGAGCAAGGTGCACACCACTCTCCCTTCCCTAATCTCCTCTCCTTCCTCTCCTCTCCTCTCCTCTCCTCCTCCTCTCCTATCCCTCTCCTCTCCTCTCCTCTCCTATCCTTCCTCTCCTTCCTCTCCCTCCTCTCCCTCCCCTCATCTCCTATCCTCTTCTATCCTTCCTCTCCTCTCCTATCCTCTCCTCTCCTCTCTATCCTTCCTCTCCTCTCCTCTCCTCTCCTCTCTCTCCTCTCCTCCTTCTTCTATCCTTCCTCTCCTCTCCTATCCTCTCCTCTTCTATCCTTCCTCCCTCTCCTCTCCTCTCCTCCTCTCCTCTCTCTCCCTCTCCTCTTCTATCCTTCCTCTCCTCTCCTCTCCTCTCCTATCCTCTCCTCTCCACTCCTCTTCTATCCTCCTCCCTCCCTCTCCTATCCTCTCCTCTTCTATCCTTCCTCTCCTCTCCTCTTGTTCCCTGTCCTCTTGTTCCCTCGTCTCTTGTTTCCTCTCCTTTCCTCTTGTTTTCTCTCCTCTCCTCTCTTTTCTTATCTCCTCTTCTTACTCGTCTTTGTCTTTTCCTCTTTCCTTGCTTCCTCTCCTCTCTTTTCTTATCTCCTCTTCTTCCTCGTCTTTCTCTTTTCCTCTTTACTTGCTTCCTCTCCTCTCTTTTCTTCTCCCGTCTCTTATTTTGGTTGAATTGGTTTCCTCTTTCCTTATCTCCTCTTCTAATTTGGTTCCATCCTTGTCTCCTCTTCCCCATATAATATTCTCTACCCTCCTCGTTTCCTCTCATACTGCCTTGTTGTCTTGTTTCCTTTCCTTTCTGTAAGCCCTCTCTTCTTTGAAATACTTTCCCTCCTCTTCTTCCTCGTGTTTCCCTTTTCCTCTTCCCTTGTCTCCTCTTCTCTCTCATCTCCTATTCTATCTTTCCCTCCATGTCTACTACACCCTCCTGTGTTCTCTTCCTCTTATCTTCTTCTCTACTACCCTCCTTGTTTCCTCTCATGCTGTCTTGTTTCCTTTCCTTTATGTTGTCCTCCTCTTCTTTCCTCTTTCCTTGTCCCCTCTCTTATTTTGGTTGATTTTGTTTCCTCTTCGTCTTCCTCGTGTTTCCCTTTTCCTCTTCCCTTGTCTCCTCCTCTCTCCATCTCATCTTCTATCTAGTCTCCCGACACCCTCCTGTGTCCTCTTCACCATATCTTCTTCTACTTCTCTCCTTATATCACCTCTTGCCTCCCTTCCTCTTTCCCCTCTCCTTGTCTCCTGTCCCCTTCCTCTCCTGTTATAGTCTAACCCCTCTCTGTGTTTCAGCCTCGGGAGGAGATGTGGCAGCTTTGTGCCGTGAAGATAACAGAGGCCATTCAGTACGTCGTGGAGTTCGCCAAACGCATCGAGGGCTTCATGGATCTGTGTCAGAACGACCAGATCGTGCTGCTGAAAGCCGGTGAGGAGACGACGCTGACGTTAAGGTCTCGTGTCCTGTAACATGCACTTTCTGATGTATTTTATACACTGTAAAAATATCCACTGTGAATTCGCAATAATTACCTGGCAACTTGTTGCATGAGTTTCACAGTAAGGTTCACAGCAATTTACTGTGAATGTCTTCAAAGCAATGTATTGTAATTTCACATCCATTATATTACAATGCATTGTTGTAAAGGTACAACTGTATACTGTAACTTCACAGCTTCAATTACTGTGATATTACAGTATGTTACTGGGGAATTACATCATTTTGTTGTACATTAATTACAACAAGGGCCTGTACTTTTACATTTCTATTGTGAAAGTACTGCAGGAGTAGCCAGTAATTTACTGTAAATATACAAATCTAAATAATACGATAATATATTGTAAATTTGACTGGGATTGTACCATAATCAACAAAGAAAATGCCCATTTTAACTTTGTATTACTCCATTGAAGTGCAAAGTGCATTGCACAGTGTCTTGGAAATGTTGTTACGGCACCAACCTCTACTCCGCGGTAGTGGCTCGTGCTGAGACCCGCAACATGAAAGAATACACACAATAACCGGTACTTGGTAACGAGCATTTATTGATAATCAGCCGTTTGCTCACACAAGCGAAACGGGAAACAAAAAGAGGTCTGGAGCACTGGCCCAAAGGAACACACAGAAGGAGGGAACCCGAGCCAGCCACACCACGGGCCGTAGGAGCCAGAGCATTCCCCCCTAACCAGAAATCAATTATAAACCCAATGGGAAACAAAATAAAGCCACGAAAACTGGACTACCAGGTCCTCCAGGCTAAACATAAACACATCTGCAAAAATATGGCAAAGAGGTATTCTAAGGACAGTGTCTCCGGCATTAGGATAGGTGAGACATCCTTCTCCTCCAGCTTCTCTTTACACACGGCTGAGTGGAATTTGGAACACCTGGGAAGAGGCGGAGCCAGGGACAGACCAGGTGCACCTGGGCAGAGGCGGAGCCAGGAGCAGACCAGGTGCACCTGCACAGAGGTGGAGCCAGGGAGACAGAAAACAAGGAGGGGAGCACGTAACACATGTCTACACAGACATCCACTCGAAGTCAACAATTTTTCTGAAGAATGTGCAGACATGGAGGTTTAAATTGCCATGTCTCTTTTTGGCTTTCTAGCCCGTCTCAGGGTTAAGGCCCAGGAAGCACCTGAAAGCAATAAGCCAAGACAACAATTTCAATTTTACATAGATGTATATGTTGCCTCATTTATTTTTAAGGCACATGCAGCGGTGCCCCTTTCAATTTAAGTAAAACCTGCACCAAAGAAAGACATTTATATTTAAAGCCAAGCAAGAGCGATAAAAGCAAGAAAATCACTTAATTTGTTGTGTTATCACAGAGGATGGTCTGAATACAGTATTGTACTGTGGAATAATACAGTAACATGTTGTGAAATCCTGGTAATCATTGATCCTGTACATTCACAGTAATTAACTGTGCCTGTATTGATTTCACTGTGACATTCTAAATGACAGTATTATATTGTGAACATTACAGGTAAAGACTGTAAAGTGCTAAAACAGTAATTTATTGTAAAATATTACAGCTAAATATTGTGAAATCATGGTAATATTTTACAGTGCACATAAAGATCCCCGGTGTGTCAGGAGCAGTGTTGTGCTAGTTACTGAAAACCAGTAACTAGTTACCATAGTTACTTCATTCCAAAAGTAACTTGACTGATTACTTACACCAAAAACTAATTAATTAATTAGTTGCTTAAAAACAGGGCTCCCATTGATGCCCTTAGCCTTCATCTCAGTTCTGTTATTGCATTGGAGAATAATAACAATCTGTTGATCAAGAAATAGCAATAGAAGTCGTAGCAATAGCCTGCATGTGTTCTACAACATACCGTGCAATGGCTTCATCGACTTTTCCCTGGCTAGCAGTCCCTCGGTTACAATCCAGCCGCTGTTGCTAAGGTGCAGGTGGAGGTGCAGGTGGAGGTGGAGTGGCGTCGGCTGAGTCTCTGTGGTCTGAGCTACTAGCTTCGTCCCAGCATGTTGTTTCTGCTGATTTGAATGACTGTTTTGGGCAGTAGATAGGCTCTTTGACCCGCCAGGACACAACGTTCTTTTCTTTGTGCTCAACAAAAGTGAAATAGTGAGAATATCTCCAGGTGGAGAAACTCGACTTGAGCTCCATCGCCGCCGCCATGACAGTCTTGTTAGTAAACACAAACACGCCCACAGCGCGTCTCCGCTTGGGACACAGGAAGTATCCAAGTACGTTTACTCAAGTACTTAAGTACAGTTCTCATCTCTGTTCGCCTCGCTGTTGGCGCCGCTCACCAACGTCTGGGAGCCGAGACTATATCAAAAAAATAACAGAGTAACGCAGCATGTAGTAACGGTAACTGAATTTAAAAAATAATGCGTTAGAGTGCTAGTTACTGCCAAACATAACGGCGTTACGGTGACGCGTTGCTTTGTAACGTTAGTCCCAACACTGCTCAGCAGACTCACAAAGTGTCAGAGAATAAACCCCTCTCTCTTTTCCTCCGTACCCACATCTCTAAAAACGGGGAACAACGGAGCTGATCCAGATTTGCGTCCGATATGACGTCATATCTGAAATGTGGGCGGGCTTTAAAGAAGCAGGAAATCAAAAGGAAGTCACTTTGTGGAAAACCCGCGAGACAGAAAGAGTTTGAGCTCCAAACTGTTTCAGAGAGAATCCTTGATGTGGTTTGGAACATGATGGAGTTAGCTGAGTTTCTGCTGGGAGAGTTCTGATCAGGCGTTAGCTCCGCTGCCTCTTTGTAGACCCAGAATCAGCACTTTAGTATCAGGCTGAAATAGAGGGTGAGGCTGGAATGCATCTTTTTGGTATTCTGAGCAAAACACTTCACTTCAAATTTGAATATATCTGAGAGCTTTAAAATATGCCTGAACATAGTATGATAGGAAACTTTATCTGATGTGCAGGAACACGGCTGATTCCCTTTGCCCGTGTCCTTGCCTCTCCGCAGGCTCTCTGGAGGTGGTGTTAGTGCGGATGTGTCGCGTCTTCGACTCTCAGAACAACAGCGTCTTCTTCGACGGGAAGTTCGCCGGACCGGACGTCTTCAAAGCTTTAGGTGACACCAAAGAATCAATCAATCATGACGTCAAGACGAGAGATGGGGTATTCCATCACATGAGTGCTTCTCTTTTTTCATCGTGTGTGTGTGTGTGTGTGTGTGTGTGTGTGTGTGTGTGTGTGTGTGTGTGTGTGTGTGTGTGTGCAGGTTGTGATGACTTGATATCCTCAGTGTTTGACTTCGCTGAGAGCATGTGTTCGCTGCGTCTGTCGGAGGAAGAACTCGCTCTCTTCTCAGCCTACATCCTGCTCTCTGCAGGTACGCACACACACACACACACACACACACACACACACACACACACACACACACACACACACACACCACACACACACACACACACACACACACACACACACACACACACACACACACACACACACACACACACACACACACACACACACACACACACACACACACACACACACACACACACACACACACACACACACACACACACACTCACACACATTCACACATAAACTCTTTGAGGCATATGATATCTATGTGATTAACATGATGATTCAGCCTCTATGGAGAAGACATATGACAAGCATGCTCATTTCTGAAGTAAACATTGAATACTGCTTTCTGTTCCTCCATGTTGTGACTGTGTGTGTGTGTGTGTGTGTGTGTGTGTGTGTGTGTGTGTGTGTGTGTGTGTGTGTGTGCAGACCGCTCATGGCTGCAGGATAAGCTTCGGGTGGAGAAACTGCAGCAGAAGACGGAGCTTGCTCTGAAACACGTGCTGCAGAAAAACCAGAGAGAGGAAGGAGCCCTGAGCAAGGTACACACACCACACACACACACACACACACACACACACCTACACACACACACACACACACACACACACAGACACACACACACACACACACACACACACACACACACACAGACATAGTCTTTTGAAGAAGTGATGATTAAAACTGTTCAGTGGAAGTGGAATATTAAACTCTGAAGAAGAGTTGTCTCACACTGCCCTCAGGTGGTGAGAAACTGAACTACAACTCACACATTTCCTTTCATCTTCAAAGCGTTATGCGAACAATAAGAAAAGTACACGACAAAGTATTCACACCTTCATTAATGTTTGTGACAACTAACTCTCATATCCTTGTTTCTCTTGTCTCCTCTCTCCTTGTCTACTCTCTTATTTTTTGTTTCCTCTCACCTTGTCTCCTTTCCTCCGACTTGTTCCATTATCTTGTCTTCCCTACTTTTATTTTCTCCTCTCCTCTCCTTACTTAATTCCTCTCCTATTATTTATTCTCCTTGTCACATCTTCTCTTCCTTCCTCCTCTTGACTCCTCTCTTGTTTCTTCTCTTCTTCCATCCCCTTCTCACCTCTCCTTGCCTCTTTGACTCCTCTCCTCAGCTCAGATGTAAGGTGTCAGCGTTGCGTTCGCTGTGCAGTCGTCACTCGGAGAACTTGTCGGCGTTCAGAGCCGTTTACCCCGACATCGTGAGGACTCACTTTCCTCCGCTGTACCGGGAACTGTTCGGAGGAGACATGGAGCTCAACATGGAGCTCAACATGCACCACAGCGACCTCTGAGAGAGCGAGGCAACTAGGGAGGAAACCAGGGAGGAAACCAGTGAGGAAACCAGGAAACCGGAGAGGAATCAAGGGAGGAAACCAGTGAGGAACCAAGGAAGGAAACCAGGAAGGAAACCAGGCTGGTAACAAGGAAGGAAACCAGTAAGGATACCAGGAAGGAAACCAGGAAGGGAACTAGGAATCCAGGAGGGAACGTTTGGCTCAAAGAAATCAACTTTCTGTCTTTTTTTTTTATAGTGTCCGTCTAAAACAACGGAAATCACTGCAGTGATGTCACCGGTGCTTTTCTTAAAGTTTAAATATTTTCTACTGGAAACGTTCGGACGAAAGCGATGGAGCCCTCGGAGAGAAGTCGCTGGGTTCATCGTGCTTTCTCTTTGTGGGAACGATTGAAAAAAGACGCTGATGCTCAGACAACGGATCTCCTCTGACTTCTCCACTTCTCACGCTGTTCGTCATCACCTCGTATCTCACGTCTGAGCGTCTCGTGAAGGAGCGGTTTGGACTCGGAGCTGCTCAGGGTTTTTATAAAAGCTTCCTCTGCTTTTAAATCTCAAAGCTTCTGGTTGACAACGTGTGCAACGGTGAGCTTGTTGTTGTTACATCTCTTATGTCCTTAAGGCTGCACTATTATTTATAAATAATGTTTAAGACACGTTTCTCAAAATTCAAAAATCCAGGTTTGCCGTCTTTGGAAACGTTGAGTTATCTTCTAGATCTTAAACAATAGGGTTTAAGAACATGTTGTAAAGTAAATATAGAGCCACCGCATCAAGGATGAAGGCTATCATCTATCTAGTTACCTGCTTTGACTGGAAGTAATGTGTGTGTATCACAGCTAAAGACGATACTCTGAAACACGTGGAAACTAAAAAGCTGAAGGATGAGCAAAAGACAAAGACATCTTGATATGAAGATAGTTTCAAATCGTCTGTGAGGCTTTATTTGGGATGTTTCTGCCATTAACCCTCTGAGGTCCGAGCCCCTTTTCCACACGTTTGGGCTTTCTTTGTAGACATGCTTTTAGAACATGAACCCTGTGCTGCACAATCCATTAATATACATGTTTGTATTCACAACAACCTAAGCTATCAGCATATGTAGGCGACAGGGATGTCACATGGATGTACAAACAGTTATGAGACCATAAGTACAAAAGAAAAAACTAAATGTTATCACTCAGAAATGTCTGGCTGTGGCTCAGTGGATAGAGTGCTGGACTTCGAACCAGGGGGTACCAAGTTCGAGTCCCACTGTAGTCAGCATCTCGTTGTGTCCCTGGGCAAGACACTTCACCCCAAATTGCTCCTGTGGGGATTGTCCACAGTACTGAATACTGTCAATAAGTCGCTTTGGATAAAAGCGTCTAACAAATGACATGCAATGCAAAATGTATTCACATCCCACAGAGAAAAGTGCTCTTCAAGTATCTCAGTATTTCAAAGCACCAAAATCAATATCTATATTATTTACAACAAACAGTCATGGCGTTATTATATCAACAAGGTTAGGTGTGCCATTCCTCAAAACAGCGTCGACCTCAGAGTAAAATGTCCAAGTCCATTTGTTGTAATGATGTCTGCTGCATGTCGTCTGTTGTCTTCACTCGATGTCAGTGAATGCATCACTCAGGGTAATGCAGATTGAGAATATTGTAAACAAGACACCAAACGTCACTTCTGTTTCTCTTCTCAGGCCGTTTTACTGGATATTTGATTACCATGTAGTCAGAGATGGGGTCGTTAATAAAAAAATGTAATATATTACATATTACTTTAAAAAAAAGTTATATATTACACTACTTTGTTACTCTCTACATAAACTCGTTACGAGCACGTACGAACTGCGCATGCGTGAGTGGCAATAACTCTCTTTACCAGCAGGCGGCGGTAGTGTGTATTCGTCTTTCAAAACAGGCAACAACCGGAAAACAGAGCAGAAGAACAGACTACGTGATATAAACAAACATGCGTTAGCTTCACCTTAGCATGTGTTCTTTGCAGGTGTGTGTTGAGGTGTGACGTGGTGTCACAGCAGTGGATAACAGCTTCTGTCCCGGACACAGTTTGCACCTCACCGTCACATCCTGTCTGTTCTTCGGACGAACTCAAAGTAACGGGCATACCTCCTCCACCCCTCGACAGTTATCGCTGACTCAGCCATGTTTATGCAGCACTGCACGCGGAGATGTGGACGCGCAGATTACGTACATATAAACCTGCGGAGCAAACCCCTTCCTGTCTGTCAGTTTGATTATGACTGATTTTGGTAACGAAGTAACACGTGTCGGGGCGATGTTAGTAACTGTAGTGTGATTACTGAATTATAAAAGTGGCGCGTTACACTACTCCGTTACCGACAAAAGTAATATTGTTACACCCAACTCTGCATGTAGTTAGCATTTGGTGTCAACTGATTCTTATCGTTGTTGTGATCTTTCAGGAACGTTGTCACAGAAATAAAGGGCGATAAGCATTTTCTGTTACAGGAAAAGTCAGATGACGTCCAACAAATAGGCCTTTCATCCGGGAGTCGAACCAGCACACATGAACTGATTCTAAACAACAACAAAAGACTACAATAAATAAATAAGCACATGTTGAGAAACTACCTGCAGGCATATGAACCTTAAAGAGAAAACATTCGGAAAATAAGATTTCATTTTGACTTAAAGTCCTGGCTGGAGCCTTCTCCACAGCACTCACCGCTGAGCATTATGGGTAGTGTAGTCCTTGAGGTAATGTGTTCAGAAACTTTGTCTAGAAAATGATGAAATAGACTTCCAGAAGCAGCAGCCCTACTGAAGCTACATCTTACAGATATAATATAAAACCTAGCAGCAGAATTATGTGATTATGAGTCACATCCGACCGGACCAGCAGACAGCATCCCCACACAGAGAAGCTCGTTTTAATGTAGCAGTTAGCATGTAGCACCACCTGCTGGCCTGACAGGGAACTGCAGTTTGTTATCATTATGTCTTCTGTCAGTTTGTCTGCAGCAGTTAAGGTTTAATGACATTTACTGTAAGAAGTGTAAGTGTTTGAAATCCCCATTAAATCTAATTATGTCAACAAAACCAGGTACTTTTTTGAAAGTTGACATTTTGACGGTTTTCTTTCTTATTAATGCTAAACGTGCAGCTAAGACTTCAACATTAAGATAATTAGGAGAATTATAATATTTAAGTAAGACTCTTCATTTCTATTTTTAAGCATTTTAATCATCCATATATTATTTTTTTTCAAAGAAAATGTGAAAGGCCAAACTAAAAAAACGTTTGTCTCTGACTTCCTGTCTGTGGACTATAGGTTTCTTTATGAAGATCTTAAGGTTTAACTTGCAAACATATGGCTTCATTTCATCCAGTCCTGGCACTTACCTGGACAATGACAGCTGGGTTATGTCCTTTATATCAAAATACGACACTTCCTTAATATTTAAAGTGGCAGATTGGACGTCAATATAACTCTTTATTTGGATCGCTCCAAGATTGAAAGGTCCCCTATTATTTAAAATCCACTTCTTCGTGTCTTTTCTTCACAAACACGTGTCAAAGTCTCCGGAACAAAGACCCCCTCTCTTTTTGTCCGGAGCCATCTTTATGAAAACCTGTCGGAAAATGAGCCGATCAGAATTTGGTCACTTTGTGATGTCACAATGTTTCTTTTGGGTTGTGCAACCATTAGCCAATCAGCAACCAAGGTAACTTCAACCAGCTTAATGAAGGCAATATTGAGTATTGAGCAATATGGACAATGCTTTAAAGATAAGGAAACTATGCAGTAAAGTATTGCACTGGGGGAAATGTGTGTGTGTGTGTGTGTGTGTGTGTGTGTGTGTGTGTGTGTGTGTGTGCACATTTTAGTGTTTTGAGATATATATATTCCCTCCATCTTCCGTCAACTTATTTCTGTTTTCTCCAGGTCGAATACAAATCTGGCGAATGAAGAACTCTATAACTGGATGTTAAGCAATAATGTCGTTACATGTAACCGTGTTTACAAACAGGATGTCGATGCAGATTTGGATGAGCTTTAATTTCAGGGTTTCTTTTGTATATTCTGTCCCGTTGTGTGATGGTGTACATTGATGACTCCCTTTACCCCTCGTTGTCACCTTATTGGTTCGTCCCTCGTTATGTAAGTAACTCAATTGATATTTCTGTACAGGCCAACAGGAAGACACTGCTATCGCTGAGCGTCAGACTTTTCTATCTGTTGTCTGAAAGGAGATGTTGTGTATTAAGCAGCTTCTGTTAGCAGGTCAACACGTGACTAACGATGCCACGAGGATTTGACTTAAAAGCAGACATCTGTTTATGTAACACCATTCGGACATCGCAGAATCTTAATTCTAAGATATGTTGTCGTCCTGAAATGGAGAATCAGCACACCGCTAACTAAGCTAAGCTAACACTAGCCAGAGGTTGGTTCATAGAGTAACAGGTTCTGTAGTTGAGAACAAGAAAGTATCTGAGTTGTATAAAAACAGACCGTTATATTGTCAGATGTATTATGGTATGAAATATCAAGGTGTTATTTCCCAGCCTGCACCTGTATCAGAGTGTCCGGCTCGGGGCCGTCCATTTCTTTATTTAAACGCTTTGTTTTGATACGAAGCAGAGCTGCTGTATCTGAAATGTAATAACAAATAAAAACTGAGACTGAAAGAAATGCTTTTGTTTGTTTGGTTTTCTTTCAGATTACATGAACTCTCAAATCTCTAAACTGTTTACAGCTTTCCAAATAAAATAAAGTGGTCGAATGTTGTGTGTGTGTGTGTGTGTGTGTGTGTGTGTCTGTCTTTCTGTCTGTCTGTCTGTCTGTCTGTCTGACTGTGTGTGTGTGTGTGTGTGTGTGTGTGTGTGTGTGTGTGTGTGTGTGTCTCTGTCTGTCTCTCTGTATGTGTGTGTGTGTGTGTGTGTGTGTGTGTGTGTGTGTGTGTGTGTGTGTGTGTGTGTCTGTCTTTCTGTCTGTCTGTCTGTCTGTCTGTCTGTCTGTCTGACTGTGTGTGTGTGTGTGTGTGTGTGTGTGTCTGTCTTTCTGTCTGTCTGTCTGTCTGTCTGTCTGTGTGTGTGTGTGTGTGTGTGTGTGTGTGTCTCTGTCTGTCTCTCTGTATGTGTGTGTGCGTGTGTGTGTGTGTGTGTGTGTGTGTGTGTGTGTGTGTGTGTGTGTGGGGGGGGGTGTGTGTGTGTGGGTGTGTGTGTGTGTGTCTCTGTCTGTCTGTCTGCCTGTCTGTCTGTCTCTGTGTGTGTGTGTGTGTGTGTGTGTGTGTGTGTGTGTTCCAGGTGAGCATCCCTCCTCCTGCCTGTAGTCTTGGTCTCCAGCAGGTGGCAGTAGAGTACAGGTGTGTGTTATAATCTATCAGCACAGTGTTGTTCAGCAGAAGGAGACTTCCCCCCCACACCATCTGCACTTCATCACTTTGTGTTTGAAGATTGCTTGATGGTTTTCATATCTATGTTTATACTGAATACTAAGTCGGACCGACTGACAGCTGATGGCTTTGTTTTTATTTAGCTTTTAACACAATAACCAGTGGAACAATAACAAATAAATACATACATTAAATTATATTAAAAGAACATTTTAAAAAGCAGACAGCATCTGCAGCTGGTCGAGTGTTTGCAGGATATTTCTTTATGCTGGTATTTCTATATTTAAGCTCAATATAAAGTCAATAAATTCATTTCACTGACGCTGATGGACTCCTCTGATTTCATTCTGTATATTTGATACTTCAGCACGTTTTGTGTTGCTCTCCTGCTCTTTACACTCAAGTGATTTTCAAAATAAAGTGTGTTCCTGCTCCTCTGTCAGACCTGCTGCTCTCTGCAAACTTCATCCTGTCCAAACAAATCCTCTTCCTCGCACTTTACAACTCGTCATGTCTTGTATCCACTTCTTTCTGTGTGTGTCTTTCAAAGTGCAAGTCAACACTTTCCAGGAGTTTCGTGGTGATTTTGAGTGTGCATTTTAAATGTGTCGGGCCGTCTGTTGAGCCATATTTAGCATCGAGAGGATCTGTCCATAACCTCCATGTGTTCCAGGTTAAAACGATTACCCTTTGTACATTTCTGTCTAAAATAATTGTTGAGTTTCTCCAGAGTTTTCTCCTGGCAGCGCAGGGCTCACATACACATCTTTAATTCACAGAATATCTACGAGGTTATCTGCAAGGAAAACACGGTGTAATACAGAAAGTACATTACAGTTATTCATATTTACACTAGCATGTATTTTATTGAGTCTCTTTTTGTCGTTTTCCTCAAGTCGTTTTCTTCGTATGTGTTACAGCCGCTGTTACACCTTGTGCTGTGAACTCTGTCTTGTGTGTATATGTGAATGAGGTGCAGTCCATCAGCTGTTATTGGCCGTCCCGACCTCGCAACATCCACGGTGATTGGACGACGTCATCCAATCCCCGCCCGCTTCTGCCACGTCATCCGGGGGAGGAGTACAAAGGCCGGGCACGGACATCATTCCGGAGGCTCTGTATTGTGGGACAGACGCCTCGAGCCTCTCGTTGTACTACCGCAATACTGTGTGATTCGTTAGACGGCCTAGCAGTGTGTTTAGTAGGGCTCTGTGTTAGTTACACTGGGTAGCAGTGTATTGTAGTAGCTTTGTGTTTAGCATTCTTGTGTATATTGCTTCGATCCAGGTGACTAGCACCTGTCGACCAGCATGTGTGTGTGTCGTCCTTAGATCCAGGTGATTAGCACCTGTAGACCCGCACCAGCTGTGTTCTCCCACAGCCCCGGTTTTACTTATTGTTTTGTTTCCACTTTAGAAGTGAGATGTTCTTTCCTTCTGTATAGTACGGGGCAACTCTCTTTTAGAGACCCGTTGTGTTAGATCAGGGGTGTCAAACTCAAGGCCCGGGGGCCAAATCCGGCCCGCAACTTCATTTCATGTGGCCCTGCAAGAGCTTGCAAAGATTATAATACATTTATTATACGGTTACATGCCACTTTACAGAAGCACGTTGCCCATAAACTACATGTCCCACAATGCATCTGTTTTGTGAGATGCGCACTGAAGAGACTTGCAATTATTTGCCCTGGACTTCTGCTTTCAGACGTAGTTAATTACGAAGTTATTACCCTATCCGATAATAATCCAATTCAGAGGCAATAATGTAATATAATGCATTATTTTATATATTATATATATTATATATTTATATATGTATATTTATATAGTTACAAACCGGCCCTTTGAGTGCAACCATAATGCTAATGTGGCCCGCGATGAAATTGAGTTTGATACCCCTGTGTTAGATAGTAACCGCTTGACCCGTTGTTGGGCCAAGCTGGTTTGTGCTTATCATTTGACTTACTTGCAGTTACAAATAAACCGCTGGTAACACATACCAATTATACTCTGGTCGTGTCGTCTCCCTTTGTTCCCCCTGGACAATTGGGAACGTAACAGTATGTTAGAAGAGAGATGTCCTTGAGTCTTGAGGCAGAGAAATGTTGAGTTTAAACTGTGTTTTGTTGTCTCTAGAAACTCAGAACCAGAACTCCAAAACACAAATGATAAGAGATTAAGATTCACACGACACTTTGTCACGATAACTGCTTTTAAAACATTGGATTGAATCAGAAACGAGGATAGTTCACTGGATCTGCTGGTGACTTGTTTGCTCACAGCGCTGAAGATCATTACTTTTAATTCCACGCTGTTTTGGATCAAAATGTGGATGAAAATGTTCAAGCAGCAGAAACTCGTCTTCATGAATGCAGCAAGCTGGTCGAAGATGAGGAAGGTGTGCTTGTGTCTGCGCAGAGGTCAAATGTGTCCGTACGTCTTATAAAGTCCTCCGTCTGTAACGAGAACTCCTCCGGTACGTTAACCTCTCGCTAATGAACAGGAAGTGTTGAACAGGTTGTTGCATCAGCAGCTCACGTTTAACACAATGTTAATTGTACTTCCTGTTCATCCTCACACACGTCAGGAGACACTAAACAAGATCAGAAGATATTGATATGACCTGAGGTTTGTTCTCTTGTTCTACCCTAAATGAGATCAGTGACAAAGAAGACTGTCCTTAAGAAGCTCATTTCCAGTTTATGTGTCACTACGGGTTTATTTACGTCACTTGGAGATGATTTAAATTGTCACATTTGAAGCAACACTTCCCAATAGTCATTAACACACTGGGTGTAAAAAGAGTGTGGCATTAAAGCCCCTGTCACACTGTCCCGAAATTGATGGACACACGATAAAGGAAATGTTGAAATTCGGCTGTGATCGTAGCAACATCGGCCGTTCGTGAGGGCATCTAAGCCATCGTGTGACCGCCGGTGGAGTTTCTCAGGCTCAGGCAGCAACTTCGTGAGCGGCAACTTCGTAAGGCACTCGTGAGGGCATCTTGTCAAGTCGTGTCATCTTCGTGTTATCATCGGTGCATTCGCCCTCACTCTGATCGGGGCGAATGCCCGATGGCACCGATGATAACACGATGCCCTCACGATGGCCTTACGGAGGGCAACATGGACACACGAATTCAACACGAAAATGAACCTTCTCGAGGTCCTTCGGCTATTTGTTGGCATGCCAAAGATTTTGCCATCCGCTCACGAAGTTGCTGCCGGAGCCTGAGAAACTCCACCGGCGGTCAGACGAAGGCTTAAGATGCCCTCACGAACGGCCCGATGTTACGATCACAGCCGAATTTGAACGTTTCCTTTATCGTGTCCATCTGGTTGTTTTATTGCACAACACAATCATGTAAACATATTATGTAAATAACCCGATTTGTGTTCTGTGAAACTAAAAGGATATAATATATTATTTTGAAGGAGAGTTGACAGGAAGTTGTTGGAGAAAAACGTAATATCTTCTACATATAAAGACGGAGAAAGTAAAGAACAAAGTCTGAAGATATCAGCACAGTATCATAGTACTGTAACATAACTGTTTGTGTTACTTTCGTTGCAGTTGTATGTCTTAAATGTAATCTAAATGTTGCCTTCGTGTGGTTCGGGGCCATCTTCGTGCGAAATTCACACTTCAGTATTCGTGTGTCCATCGAGTGTACATTTCGGGACAGTGTGACAGGGGCTTAAGCAACTGTTAGCTCTCTGACAACTGACGATAGAACCGTTACAGTAACAGTTACTTTATCACTTTATCCTGTTGCTACTAAACGCCTGAAAATCCCCAAGGGGATAAATAAAGTTCCATCTCATCTTATCTTTATATTTAATATTATCTACATCTTTTTTAACCTTCTTAACGTATCTGTTGCTGGGAGACATCTGTCGTGCTGTCAAATCAGGAGCAAGAGAACAATTGCTGGAGAGATCTCGTTTGGACCGACTTAGATCTCGCAGACCGCACGAAGGCGAAGGAAACACAGTCCCCACCAGAGATGCAAAGGTACACACATCCTTTCCTCAAGTAGAGCCAGTTAGAAGAAGTGCAACCCGCAAAGCCAACTCTTTGAACTTCGAAGCGAATTTTCGCAACTAGTGACACTCTTAAATACTCCTTCTTTCCAAGAACAATCAGAGAGTGGAACTTGCTGTCATCGCAGAAACCGTGGAGTGCTTTCGGCAAGTTTTAAGAGACATTTAGCGGGGATCATCCATCCCCCACTGAGCGTGATACCTCTGGGTTCTGCTCAGTATTAATCCAGATGCAGATCCTCAAGTAGAAGTACAGATACTCATGTTTAAAAATACTCGTAGAAGTACTGACTAAACTTCTTTACTCAAGTCAAAGTAAAGAGGCTTTGAAGTGTACTTCAGTAAAAAGTACCCATAGCTAGCAGCTGTTTTAAAGAGTACCTGACCTCCCTTTATATCAATAGAACAATAATGTCATTGTTAGCAAATGAATGTTTCCATGCTGAACAACGGCAACATGACAACGTTTCCATTGGTCCCTCTTCTTTAGAGAAGACCAGGAAGTGATGGATACACGGATCGTGTTCCAACCAATAGGCACGCAGTGACTCTAAAGAATAATGACCACGCACCAAACACACATTCAGACTAAAGGAACCAGCTGTTTGGAGAATGAGAGAAGTAGAAAGTACAGGTATTTGAGTTCAACATGTAAGAAGTAGAAAGTACAGGTATTTGTGTTCAACATGTAAGAAGTAGAAAGTACAGGGTATTTGAGTTCAACATGTAAGAAGTAGAAAGTACAGGTATTTGTGTTCAACATGAGAGAAGTAGAAAGTACAGGTATTTGAGTTCAACATGTGAGAAGTAGAAAGTACAGGTATTTGTGTTCAACATGTGAGAAGTAGAAAGTACAGGTATTTGTGATCAACATGTAAGAAGTAGAAAGTACAGGTATTTGTGTTCAACATGTGAGAAGTAGAAAGTACAGGTATTTGTGATCAACATGTGAGAAGTAGAAAGTACAGGTATTTGTGATCAACGTGTGAGAAGTAGAAAGTACAGGTATTTGAGTTCAACATGTGAGAAGTAGAAAAGTACAGGTATTTGTGATCAACATGTGAGAAGTAGAAAGTACAGGTATTTGTGATCAACGTGTGAGAAGTAGAAAGTACAGGTATTTGAGTTCAACATGTGAGAAGTAGAAAGTACAGGTATTTGTGATCAACATGTGAGAAGTAGAAAGTACAGGTATTTGAGTTCAACATGTGAGAAGTAGAAAGTACAGGTATTTGTGATCAACATGTAAGAAGTAGAAAGTACAGGTATTTGTGTTCAACATGTGAGAAGTAGAAAGTACAGGTATTTGTGATCAACATGTGAGAAGTAGAAAGTACAGGTATTTGTGTTCAACATGTAAGAAGTAGAAAGTACAGGTATTTGTGATCAACATGTGAGAAGTAGAAAGTACAGGTATTTGTGATCAACGTGTGAGAAGTAGAAAGTACAGGTATTTGAGTTCAACATGTGAGAAGTAGAAAGTACAGGTATTTGTGATCAACATGTGAGAAGTAGAAAGTCCAATCCAATCCATTTTATTTCTATAGCACATTTAAAACAACAGAGTTGAACAAAGTGCTGTACATCAACAACTGTATAAAAACATAGCATAAATACATAAAAACAGACAGGACATGAAACAAATGTAAAACACGAGACAATGAAACCAGATCAGAAGCCACCGACTGAAAAACTCTCCTATATGACGTAAAAACAATACAAAACACTAGTAAGGTAAAAAAAATAAAAAAAATAAAAACCACATTTAACAGCACAAGTGTCTGAACAGTAAAAGCCAGGGAAAATAAGTGGGTTTTTAAACGAGATTTAAAAACAGGCAGAGTTGGAGCAAGTCTAACCTGGAGGGGTAACTCGTTCCATAACTTTGGAGCTGCAACAGCAAGGGCTCTGTCTCCCCGCTGCTTTAGCCTCGATTTTGGGACTACCAGAAGGAGTCTGTCAGCCGACCTCAGTGACTGTGTGGGTGTGTATGGTTTTTAAAAGATCTGCCAGGTACGGTGGGGCTAAAGCGTTCAGGGCCTTGTATGCGAACAGCAACATTTTTAAACTGTATTCTAAAATGGACTGGTAGCCAGTGTAAAGAGGCGAGTACAGGCGTAATATGTTCACGCCTGCCTGTCCTTGTAAGGAGGCGTGCAGCAGCATTCTGGACCAGCTGTAGGTGAGACAGGGAAGCCTTGGTCACTCCAATATACAGAGCATTGCAGTAATCCAGTTTAGTGGATATAAAACAATGTATTACTTTCTCAAAGTCATTAAAAGAAAGGAAAGGCTTGACCTTTGCTAAAAGTCTTAGCTGAAAGAAGCTGGATTTGACCACAGAGTTAATCTGTTTGTCTAGTTTAAAATCACGATCAATCCGTACACCCAGGATTGTGACGATGGGTTTCACACATGGGACAAGAGGAATCCAGCCCAGGCGGGGCATCGGGGCACCACTGGGTCCAAATATTATGACCTCTGTCTTTTTTTCATTGAATTTTAAAAAGTCCACGGCCATCCAGGCTCTGATGTCCCGCAGACAGTCAGACAGACGTTGCTGAGGATTTGGGTCATTTATTTTCAGGGGCATGTAAGATTTGTGAGTCATCTGCATAAAAATGAAATGAGACACCATATTTCTTAATGACAGCGCCCAGGGGGAGCAGGTACAGGGGAAATAAAATGGGCCCAAGAATGGAGCCTTGGGGTGCCCCATATGGGAGAGGAGCAGAGGAGGAAGTCAATTCATTAAGATTTACATTAAAACTTCTTTCAGACGGATACGACTTAAACCAGTCTAGAGCAGTACCACTGATTCCCACAAAATGCTGCAGGCGAGAAATGAGAATGCTGTGATCGACAGTGTCAAAGGTCTGTCAGGTCTGAAAGTATAAGAACAGCACTGTTCCCAGAGTCAGTAGCTAAAAACAGGTCATTCAACTTTTAAAAGAGCAGATTCAGTGCTGTGGAGGGGTTCAAACCCAGACTGGAATACTTCAAGAATGCCATGCACATTTAAGAAGGACTGCAAACTGCTTCCACTTTTTCTAAAATGTTGGACATAAAAGGAAGTTTAGAGATAGGTCGAAAATTGTCAAAAGCAGAGGTGTCCAGGTTTGGGTTTTTAATCAAAGGCTGGACCACAGCATGTTTGAGGCACTTTGGTACTTTTCCTGTAGTCGGGCTGCTGTTAATTATATTAAGAACGTTAAGTCCAACAATGTCCCAGATTTCTTTGAAAAATCGCGCAGGAACAACATCGCTTGGAGAACCTGAGGGTTTCAATGGAGCAACAATTTCTATTAGAGCAGGAAGTGACACAAGCTCAAACTGATCCATAGCAGCCGAGCAAGTGTCCATGACAGATGGATCATGGGAAGGAAGTGAGATGTTTGCTCTGATGGCGGCGACCTTGTCAATAAAAAACTGAAGAAACGCCTCACAGGTTTCAGTGGAGGTTACTAAGTTGATGGATTGTGGGACATTTAGTATACAGTTTATAGTGCTAAAAAGAAAACGGGGTTTATGACAGTTATTACGTATAACATCTGAAAAATACTGCGTTTTTTCCGCTTTAACAACTTTCTGATAGCTACGCCAGGAGCCCTTTAAGATATCATAAGACACATGCAGCCTGTCTTTTTTCCATTTGCGTTCAGCCCTTCTGCACTCCTGTCTGGCAGTGCGAGTGGACTCATTTAACCATGGTTCAGACTTAACTTTAGGGCGAACAGCTTTTAGTGGAGCAATAGTATCAAGGATGTCTTGACAAGAGGAGTTACAGAAAGAAAGTAACTCCTCTGTATCACCAGTAATAGGATATGCTCTGTCATCCACAACATTTTTGAAGGCAGCAGAAAATTGAACATCGGTGGAGGGTTTAAGCATGCGACGAAAATGAGCAGACTGTGGACACTGTTTACCAACAACACAAGGGATAGTGACGTCAAATAGAACAGGCATGTGATCGGAGAAGATTGGGTCGCATATCTCAACATTACATATTGATAGACCATAAGACAGGACAAGATCAAGAGTATGCCCGTGTTCGTGCGTGGGGTCAGAAATCGATTGAACAAGATTAAAGGCATCAATACGATTTAAAAAGTCTCGATGCCAACGGTTTGTTAGGACAGCAAACATGTATGTTTAAATCCCCCAAGATAAGACCCCGGTCATATGTATGCATAATGCCGGACAGGAAATCGGAAAAATCGTTAATAAAGTCCTTGTTGTACTTTGGGGGACGGTAAATCACGGCACACAGGACCGGATCAGTGCGGCCAACTCAAATGAGTTCAGTTCAAAGTACAGGTATTAGTGTTCACATGTGAGAAGTAGAAAGTACAGGTATTTGGGTTCAACATGTGAGAAGTAGAAAGTACAGGTATTTGGGTTCAACATGTGAGAAGTAGAAAAGTACAGGTATTAGTGTCAACATGTGAGAAGTAGAAAGTACAGGTATGTGGGTTCAACATGTAAGAAGTAGAAAGTACAGGTATTTGGGTTCAACATGTAAGAAGTAGAAAGTACAGGTATTTGGGTTCAACATGTAAGAAGTAGAAAGTACAGGTATTTTGAGTTTCAACATGTAAGAAGTAGAAAGTAGTTTGGTTCACATGTAAGAAGTAGAAAGTACAGGTATTTGTGTTCAACATGTGAGAAGTAGAAAGTACAGGTATTTGGGTTCAACATGTAAGAAGTAGAAAGTACAGGTATTTGAGTTCAACATGTGAGGAAGTAGAAAAGTACAGGTATTTGTGTTCAACGTGTAAGAAGTAGAAAGTACAGGTATTTGGGTTCACATAGAAGAAAGTAGAACGTACAGGTATTTGGGTTCAACATGTAAGAAGTAGAAAGTTCAGGTATCTGAGTTCAACATGTGAGAAGTAGAAAGTACAGGTATTTGGGTTCAACATTGTAAGAAGTAGAAAGTACAGTATTTGAGTTCAACATGTGAGAAGTAAGAAAGTACAGTATTTGGGTTCAACATGTAAGAAGTAGAAAGTACAGGTATCTGAGTTCAACATGTGAGAAGTAGAAAGTACAGGTATTTGGGTTCAAACATGTAAGAAGTAGAAAGTACAGGATTTGTGTTCAACGTGTAAGAAGTAGAAAGTTCAGGTATCTGAGTTCAACATGTAAGAAGTCAAAGTAAAAAGTCGTCAGAAACGTGAGTCATGCTGTAGTTCTTTATAGCAAACGTTGAGATTATTTTCTGCAGTAATCCGAGGAGGGAGATGCTGCCTTCAGGGCCCAACACAGAAATACAACTTCCCTTCCTTGTCCTTATGTTTGCTGCAATATAGTATAATATAT